>ML837859.1:10550-24795 GCA_009831015.1 Picea engelmannii | reverse complement strand
CTATTAGGATCTCTTTGCCTTGGAATTAAAATAAAAGAATTAGATCATAATTTAACAAAACTTTATACGACAAGATATCGAGTGTAGAAAGTAATCATAATGACAATTGTATCAATTGAACGACCCCTTAGCCCAATCATCAATGAGTGAGCGACAACAAATTATCATTTACTGTGCAAATCTTATAGGAACTTTTATAATTAATGCAATAATTTCAAGAGCATCATTAATTAATTATAGTAATACCTATTATTGTGAATTACCGAATAAAGCGAAAAGTAGCTAGATCCAATTGTTAAGTGCTAGCTAAAAAATAAACAACACAATGCACACATTCAAAGAAAATTCTTCTTTCTATATATATGTTTTTACTTAATATAACCATTCAATTATTTTATTATATATTAGAATATTCTTCAGGGATAATAAAATAGGGTTTAAATAACCCTTAAACAATATTTAATGGGACGATGCCCAAGCTCCAACCCTAAGTCTAAAATTAAAAGTAAAAAAAAGGTGTGCTGGAAAATTTGAACTTAAAAACTCATCGGGTCCAAATTTCCAAGCATATAACCAATGTCTAGACTCATAGGATTTGTAAATGGAGGAGGTGTATCAAAGGAAAGGATTCAAGGATGAAGCAAAGAAATTTTTTTTTTAAATTTAATGCTCCTAAAGGCACGACTTGTTCGTTGCATTAGATATGATCAACTTAAATTAGAGTACGAGAACACTAATGGAATTAAAACGTAACTCGCAGTAATCTGCAATAGATTTATCAAAACAGACATTGATATCTGAGAACTACCCAAAAGCTTTGAACATGTCAAGTAAACTTTGATATTTAACATTTTTCACTGGCATATATAAAGAAATAAGACATGCACATTGGAAAGTTTATAAATTCAAATATGAAGTCGTCAACCAACCATCGATCCATACACATTCAAATTTACAACAAAGTTCGGTAAATATTCATTGCACACGAGTATTCTATCAGAATAAATTATCTAAAAATATTAATACCATAACCAGATGGAGAATGTCGATTGTGAAGTTGCTCTTCAATCTAGGGACTTGCGCAAAGCCTTTCCTTTCGCATGTTAATCAATGACTTCACCGATACCTCCCAACCAACGCTATGGGTACTCTTCTTCCCCCTTAGCCCCCCGAGCCACAAATGGGTCACACACGGAGTTTCAGATCCAAAACTAGCTCAAGCTTGCCCTCGCAATGAGAGACTTCCACCTCTTGCACAAGCTTGCAGCCCAACTCCCACATGTAAACTTAGTCACAAGAATAATTTGACAGCATTTTAGTCATCCAGCATTAGGGTATCTACTCCTTCCTCTCCATTCATTTTATAATAATTTTCCCTTTACACTTGTCAATTCATGCATAAATAGATAATTTTTAATAATTATGTTAGAGATTATTCACCCCCCAACACATGTAACACTCTCCCCAAGTTGCACATGTTTATTTATTTTTAATAAAATAATTATGAATTTTCCCTCACATCCCCAATCAGTTCCTATATTTTCTCCTAGTTTTCCCTTAGTTCCCCAATTTCTCCTTTATTGTGTCTCCTAACTAATTTACAGTTGGAGTTTGATTATGACTCTTCTCTTAGTTAGGATCTATAGTCTAGTTTGACTTAAGATTCTAACTCTATGTTGACAACCCATTCTCTCATGAAAATAATTTCTTTTAATTAAATTTCCTTTTATTAATTCCATGCACACATTGTGCACATGTCATAATATTTTATTCTCCCTATAATAACTTTATTTAGTCTAAATTTTCCTTACGCCCCTTTAATATAAATTTAATTTAGACTTAACCATTTTAGACTTTGATCTCAATATGTTTCCAGTTTATAACTTAATATAATTTACTTTCTCTTCTAATCAATTCTAAGCATTCGTTTTATTTTCTAAAGTCTTCTATATTTTTAATAACTAAAAAAAAAAAATTATTCATTCGACGTGCCCTTCAAGACGCACCTACGTGCTCAAAGGGTTCCACTCGCCATTTGACTTAGTTTGGAAGTTGTCTGATGCTTAGAGTCAACACTCCACTTGTCGACCTTGTGTGAGACTAAGGGCTTACTGAGGACTAAGGAATCTACCTTATTGCGCGCCACTCAGAAATCCTCATGAGCAACTATCTCAATCTGCCCTCACAACATCGTGAACCTCTCTGAAACAAGGTAGTTGTTAACCTTCAGTTCAGGTCACAGCGGGAGTGGTATTATGTTCTGACAGGGACGTTACCACACCTATCCCTAATTTATCTGATATTTGTGTAGACCCCTTTACTCCATATGTGAGTCAGATTAGCAAGCATCACCATGCCTGCATCCACTGACAAAGATAATATTAATAACTCTTAGACATGAAATCCATAACTGAAATCATCATAATACATTCGTAATAAAAACAAGTACTCTTAGTCGAAGTCAATAGTCCACTCCCTGACTCAATCCGGAGTCCAAGGAAGTATGTCGATGCCATCAGCATCCTCATCATGTCACATTTCCTGCACACTCAGGAAACCTCATCATAATACATGTCAATGATATACATCAATATAATTAACATATCAAAATGTCAATGCTCAAATGATGACATCATTTTTAACTCATAAACCAAAGTAGCTAATCATAAAGTATCATGTTTTAACCGGATCACTTGCTCGCAAGTGTCTTCAAAGAATAAAACAGTGTTATGAATGTGATCAGTAGAACTGGATGTTACATACACCCCCTATTGTTTTAAACTTCATCTCGAAGTTTGTACAGTCTAACAATGAAAGCAATAAATATAGCTACTACTAATCTATATATCAAACTTTAAAAATAAATATGCAAATTGCTGACGCATATCGTGTGCATCCTCCCAAGTGGCAGAATGTGGACTATAACTATCCCACTGGACCTTGACCTGGTCGATGAATCGAAGCCATAGTTTTTGTGTGCAATGGTCCAAAATGCGGATTAGTTCTGTTATGAGATCACCCTCGTTCGATACCTGCAATGAACTCATATCAATAACATCTGATGGATCTGAAATATAATGACGTAGAACTGAATCATGAAACACATCGTGCATATGCCTCAAAGAATCAGGTAAGTCTTATCGGTAAGCCATGGGTCCTTTATATTATACAACCTTGAAAGGTCCCACAAACCTTGGAGAGAGTTTAGCGCCCTTTCTAAACTTAATAGAACTCTTATGCAGCTTCACCTGCAAAAACACTTTATCACCAATCTCATAACTACGATCAATACGATACACATCCGCATAACTCTTTTGTCAATCTTTCTCCTCCTTAATCCTTTTCTTTATGGTTCACATCTCATATTCAATTTCCTGCATCACTTTCAGTCCCACTAGGACCCTATCTTCTAGTTGATCCCAACTCAAAGGTGTCTGACACAATCGTTTGTATAAAAACTTAAAAGGTGACATCTTTATCGAACTCTGATAACTGTTGTTGTACGCAAATCCTACCAATGGTAAAAAAATCTTCCCATCATTTATGTTGATCCATCACATACATTCTAAGCATATCTTCTAAAATTTGATTCGTTCTTTCAATTTGTCCATTAGTTTCGGGGTGATATGTTGTACTAAAATTTAATTGTGTTCCCAAAGCCTCTTGGAAACTAGTCCAAAAACGTCCATTGAATATCGATCCTTGATCGAATATCATCTTTCTCGTTACACCATGCAAACTCACAATTTCATTAACAAAAATTATAGCTATGTCAAGTTCTTGATATGTCATACGAGCTGGGATAAAATGTGCACTCTTTGTCAAAGTGTTGACAACTACAAAAATGGAATCATGTCTCCTTGTCGTCAATAGCAATCCAACAAAAAAATCCATCGATATGACTTCCCATTTCAATTCATGAATCGTATGTGGCTATAATAATCTCGTTGGATGTCTATGTTCAGCCTTCACCTGCTAACATTCTAGACATCTTGCCACATAGTTAACTATATTAGTTTGCATTCCCTTCCAAAAGAATAGTGGTTTAAGATCTGCCTTCATTTTCACGACTCCCGGATGAGCCATGTACACTACTCGATGAGCTTCATTCAAAATTAAATTTCTCTTTTCTTCATTTGGTGGTACATAAATTCTACCATTATATCTTAGTAGTTCATCACTATCCAAAATATAACCCTCATAATTAGGTATCATCATGGTATCTTGTTTGATATTGTCTTTTACTTCCTTGTACCAGTCGCCATCAATCTGTAATGCTAAAATATTTTCTCGAAGATTCGTCTTTAGGGGTATTACTGAGAAAATGCAAGGTCTCCTACTCAACGCATCTGCTACTCTTTTAATTGTTCCTTTAATGTACGTGATCTCAAAATCATACTCACGTAAAAGTTATGACTGGTGTATTTGTCGCGCATTCAAGTCACTCTGAGTAAATATGTGTTGCAATCCACCGTGATCATTTTTCAACTCGAATTTCCATCCAATAAGGTAGTGTATCCAAACATGTAAGGCATAAACAATCACTAATAATTCCAAATCATCTGTTGTGTAATTCTCTTCATGCCTTCTTAGTTTCCTTGAAATATATGCGATAACGTGACCGTCTTGCATTAGTACTCCACCCTGTCCTTCCCTGGATGCGTCTGTGCATACTAAGAATTTCTTGTCCATATTTTTATCACTTTGTAATTTCTCAGGTTGAAGAAAAAATGGGCAAAGGTAACTACAAAACCACTTTGGAGTCAAGGATCTAGCCCTCCAAGACTCGGAGAGGGATCTCTCTATATGATTTATCTTTGTTTGCTGGGAATTTTAGGCTAGTTATGATAGTACAGAGTTTGGTTTTTTTATTGTTTGGTTGGAACAGCCATGGAGGGCCATTCGGAGATGGACTCAAAGAGTCCGCGTTCAATCAAGGCAAGTTCTACAGAAAACATAACAGGGCAGGATAGGCACCTATGTTGGATTCTTAAGATTGATGAGTGATTTGAAAATAAAGGTGAGGGGATCAGATTATACCAGAGCAATTAAGAATTCTGGAACTAACCCTCAAGCAGAAAACATTGAAATTATCCAAATCCAGGAACAAAGTGCACATCAAAACAAATTTTTTCCTTCAGTCTTCTATTGAATAATTTAGATTGGAAACACATAAAATTATAACAGAGAAGGGAGAAACATAAGCAAAGGCAGATGCACTTCCCCAACATAAATGACACAAGAATCTTGTCAATGTCTCAATTGTATTACTGAAGTTTTAAAAGAAAGGAGGCTTTGTGAGCTCTGCTACAATATTAGTTCCATCCTTCAAAAATATCCCAACTGATCAACCCGCAATACCTTGAAATCAGAAGTATTTATAAGTTATCTACATTGTTCCTGTCATTAATGACCAGGATATAAATTAGGAAACTATAAACTAAATGTATCTTTAATTACAATAATATAAAATTGTCTCAGATCTGCTTCGAACTTCCAGCGTTAATTTGATGGAGGTTGTTTATGATTTGCCCTTTAATTTATGTTGCATGGCTTATCTTTGTTGTTGACTGTGGCCACCTCTGAAAAATCGTGCCTTGAAATCTAGAGATGATTGGTTGTGTGTTGATCCTTTGTTTCTAGTTGTCTCGAGTCATCTTACATTTGGAATGAGGTTGAAGCTACCTCCATGAACTTCGTTAACTGTCCTTTCATCTTTGCCATTTGTCCCTTTTGAATATTTCGCCTTCCTAAATTCTGAAAAATAGGGTCCAAGTAAGACTTCAATTCTCCCAATATGAGATGTCTGTGTAAAATTTGGGGGATTTTTTTGTAAATTAGATTGTTCTGACTAAAAACCTCTCTCGGTTTTTTGAAATTCATCTCCAGTTGTCCGGGATCTGGGTTTGAAAAATATGTGTCGAACAGGAAAATCCAGAATCCCGAAAAATAGGGATTAAAGATGTTGTTGATTCTCCCAAACCATGGAACCTGTGAAAAAACTAATAGAGGTTATTTTATTTCAGCCCGTTTCGGAGAAAAACCTCTTTCGGTGTTCGAAAATACGCCTTTGTTTGCCCAAAACACTCCTCGGGAGATAACTGGTCAAAACCAGTTTCGGGAGTGGTTTTCGGAGGGGGGAGAGTGGATTTCGGACCCCCTAGGGTGGTAAAGTGGTATTAGGGGGGGGTGGATCTGAAATCTCGTGGAGGTGAAAAGTGGCCATGGTGGTTTCACTTTTCGGACCCCTGGTTGAGTGACGTAAGGGGGGGGTCCGGAATTGTTTTTTATGTTTTTTATTTTTTGTTTTTTTGGTTTATTTGTTTATTGTATCATTTATGTTTTATTTTGTTTTATTTATGTTTTGTTTTTATTTGTTTCAATTTTTTTAAATTGTTTTATTTTTATTTTGTTTTGTATGTTTTTGTTTTTATTGTATTTTTTATTTGTTTTAATTTTTAAATTGTTTTATATGTTTTTGTTTTTATTGTATTTTTTATTTGTTTTAATTTTTTATGTTTAATTTTTGTTTAATTATCTAATTAATTATTGTTAATTATTTACAAACATAGGTGTTAATTAATTTACTATTAACAACCTTAACCTAGTTTTACTAATCTAACTACACTTAATACTACTACTAACCTAATTAAATTAACTCTACTATGCTAATTAATATTAACAATGCCACTAACCATTCATTATTAACCTATTGTTTTTTAGTCTAAGCTTGTTTATTCATGCAGGAACAAAATTGGTGGAGGGGTGAAGAAATTGAGGGTGAGGGAATGAAGGGAGCAGCAAGGTGATGAAGGATCGGGCGAAATGGATGGAGGGAGAAGAGAAATCAACTGAGCCCAGCAAGCCAGGTGTCTTCATCATGAGAGCAATGCCAAATAGATAGCTGAAGAATCAAATCACCTATGATTATAGGAACCTAACATAGGCTCCACCAGGGATGGCAGCTCTTTCAAGAGGTGACAATAACCACAGAACTCTGAACACGCAGACCAGTGCTTTATCCATTGGGTTGATCCTAAAACTTATTCTGCAACCTGTACATGTTCTGATCTTTCAACTGAAACCAAATCAAACTGAAGAATGAAATTTGAAATTGAGATTGAAAAAGTTGTTGAAAGGTATGCTCAAAGAGATGAGCTTATTTGCACACTGCTACCTACCCTACACTGCTGAAAATAATGTTGAATCAAATAATACAAAAATGCCAATGAAGTTGGTCAAGTAGTTGTTGAAACAAGTGGACTTCTTAACTGATTGTTAGCACAATCAAAAGGACAACTTGACCTTTTGTCCACAGAATCAAAACTGCAAAGTGTAATGACCACTGCTGAAAACATGATTGACCATTTATGCTGAAAAAATCTTCCATGTAGTCTATTATGGGATCAGGAAAGACACGACCTATTTCTTGAATTTCAGCAAATTTATGGTCATAATTGGGTATGGCACATATGTTTTTTACATCATTATACAGTTCCTGATATGGTTGCAAATTTTCTGTCGAACTTTGAAATGAGACTCCTGTTGAAACAGACCATGAAAGAGATTGCTTAATCATGTCTATATCATAACCGCTTTTAAGTTCGTAACTAGCAAATGAAACATGACTTGGACAACACAAGTCATCCAACACATCAGCTATTGGATCATGTAGGAACTGGGATGACTGTTGCATTGGTTCCAATGACACTTCATAGTTTTCTATGTGCTTATCATTCAGGACATGATCAAGATCCTTCTTTAAAAACTGAAATGAATTAAAGCTTAATGGTACAAAATTATTTTGGATTAACTCATATTCTGTTTCAGGCTCTAAGCTTTCATCTGAAATTTGAAAATCAATGTAGCTCAAGGGCTGCAATTCTGGGTCTAAAACAGCTTCCATATCATCAATGACATCTTCAATTGATTGATCAGAACATTCTCCATCCCTACTATTGACACCTTGCTTATAGTTTTCTCTCAGAAACTGAAATGAAGAGAAACATAAGGGCAAAGACTTTCCACTTACTCTGATATTTTCTACATTTTCCTCATTGCTGTCATAATTAATATGCACATGATGATTGTCATATTGAACTGTAGTTGAGCTTCCTTCTCCCAAAAGCATGTCAATGGTTTCTTTGAACAGTCAGCATCTATTTCAACCACATAATCATCATCATACTGATCATACTTGGGTAGATTATCCAGGTAAGAAAGGTCATCAATAATACACATCAGATCAGGTCATGTCTCTTCTACGAGCTGATTTGGAGTTTCATTTGTGTCCATGTTGTTAATTGAATACATAAAGTAATCTTTTTTTTATCTATGACACCAAGGGTAAGCTACAAAATGCTTGGGAATAATGTCCCTTTCTTTCTTTGTAGTCAATGGAACATGATGCTTTTGGATAGCAAGTTCATTTCTCATTATAACTTTCTACATAATTTCTTTCATTGTGTTGGTCAGAATGTCTAGTTTTGCTTCTGAAGATTTCAGTTGCTCCTTTGTTATTTTCTTCCTTTCTTCTACCTTGATCTTTGACCTTTTGATCAACGAATTAGCTTCCGCACTTATTGCACTATCCTGCATCTCCTTGAGTGTAGTAGTGTTCCTTTCTCTCAACTGAAATGTCATCTCTGAATCAAAGGCATTTGGGTAGTGTAAGAGAGCTAAACTAGGAAGAGGTTTTATATCAGCAGGCATTGAATTGTAAACTTGATTGAATCTGGATGAAAAGTGTTGCACTGTTTCTCCTGGTTGTCTTTTCAAATGATCACATTCTTCTAAAATGAGAAAAAGAGTTCTCTTGATCTCCCATTTACCAAGGAAGACTTCTACAAACTGATGAAAATTGGATATGCTTGCAGCTGACAAAATTTGGAACCATTCCTTAGCTCTATCTTGCAAAGATAGAGCAAAAAGTCTGATGCAGATATCATTTTCCTCAACCTCAAAAAGATCAAGAAAATTCTCAAAACCCTGAATGTGTTTCTCAGCAGTGATGTTACCATATTCTCCATCAAACTTGGGAAGATATTTGTAATAATTTGCAGGGAAATCATGGAGTATAGGAGGTAAGACAAGGGGCTTGTATCTATCTGGAATATTTACAAGTGTAGGAGTATGTACAGGGACTGTAAAAATGGGCTTGATCTCTTGAGGATCATCAGGTTGAATTTGATCAACATAAGTTTCAGCAATATGGTCTTGGCCAGGATCATAAAAAGAAAGGAAATAATTAAAAATAAAACCTATTATGTCTTGGATGAAATTCCAACTTGCATACCTGATCTTTTCAGATTGTCTTGTCATGTTTCAGGTTCTTCCTCCAGTGGAGTCTTTGAAACTGATTGGAGTTGATTGGAGTCGCCAGGTGGATGATTCAGCCTTCTTGTGTCCGATCATTGTCCACCATCAGTAATCAGATCTGGAACTTGATATGATTTTCTGAGGGAGGTTCCCCAATATGGTCGCCACTATGTTATCACTCTGTAAGTTCTCAAGTTGAAGAAGAAATGGGCAGAGGTAACTACAAAACCACTTTGGAGTCAAGGATCTATCCCTCCAAGACTCAGAGAAGGATCTCTCTGTATGATTTAGCTTTGTTTGCTGGGAATTTTAGGCTAGTTATGATAGTACGGGGTTTGGTTTTTAGATTGTTTGGTTGGAACATCCAGGGAGGGCCATTGGGAAATGGAGTCAAAGAGTTTGTGTTCAATCAAGGAAGGTTCTACAGAAAATATAACAGGGAAGGATAGGCACCTATGTTGGATTCTTAAGATTGATGAGTGATTTGAAAAGAAAGGTGAGGGGATCGGATTATACCAGAGCAATTAAGAATTCTGGAATTAACCCTCAAGCAGAAAATATTGAAATTATCCAAAGCCAGGAACAGAGTGCACATCAAAACAAATTCTTTCCTTCGGTCTTCTATTGAATAATTCAGATTGGAAACACATAAAATTATAACAGAGAAGGGAGAAACATAAACAAAGGCAGATGTACTTCCCCAACATAAATGACACAAGAATCATGTCAATGTCTCAACTGTATTACTGAATTTTTAAAATAAAGGAAGCTCTGTGAGCTCTGCTACAATATTAGTTCCATCCTTCAAAAAGATCCCAACTGATCAACCCGCAATACCTCGAAATCAGAAGTATTTATAATTTATCTACATTGTTCCTGTCATTAATGACCAGGATATAAATTAGGAAAATCTAAACTAACTATATCTTTAATTACAATAATATAGAACTGTCTCAGATCTGCTTCGAACTTCCAGTGATGATTTGATGGAGGTTGTTTATGATTTGTCCTTTAATTTCTACTGCATGGCTTATCTTTGTTGCTGACTACGGCCACCTCTGAAAAATAGTGCCTTGAAATCTGGAGATGATTGGTTACGTGTTGATCCTCTGTTTCTAGGTGTCTCGAGCCATCTAACATCTAGAATGAGGTTGAAGCTACCTCCACGAACACTGTTTATTGTCCCTTCATCTTTGTCATTTGCCCCTTTTGAATATTTCGCATCCCTAAATTCTGAAAAATAGGGTTCAAGTAAGTCTTCAATTCTCCCAATATGAGATGTCTGTGTAAAATATAGGGAAGGTTTTTTTAAATCAGCTTGTTCTGAGAAAAAACCTCTCTCGATTTTTTGAAATTCATCTCCAGTTGTCCAGGATTTGGGTTTGAAAAAGATGTGTCAAATAGTAAAATCTAGAATCCCGAAAAATAGGGCTTAAAGATGTCGTCGTTTGTCCCAAACCATGGCACCTGTGAAAAAACTGAGAGAGGTTATTGGATTTCATCCCGTTGCGGAGAAAAAATTCTTTCAGTTTTCAAAAATACGCCTTCGTTTTCCCAAAAAATGCCTCAGAATATAACTGTTCAAAAATGGTTTCGGGAGTGGTTTTCGGAGGGGGGAGAGTGGATTCTGAACCCCCCCTAGGGTCGTAAGTGGTATTAGGGAGGGGGGGTCCGAAATCCCATGGAGGTGACAAGTGGCCATGGTGGTTTCACTTTTCGGACCCCCTCTTGGTTGAGTGATGTAAGTGGGGGCTCCGTAATTGTTTTTTATGTTTTTTATTTATTGTTTTTTTTTGTTTATTGTTTCGTTTATGTTTTATTGTATTTTGTTTTTATGTTTTATTTTCTTTTGTTTTATTTATGTTTTGTTTTGTTTTGTTTTATTTATGTTTTGTTTTTATTTGTTTCAATTTTTTTAAATTGTTTTATTTTTATTTTGTTTTATATGTTTTTATTTTTATTGTATTTTTTATTTGTTTTAATTTTTAAGATGTTTTATATGTTTTTGTTTTTATTGTATTTTTTATTTGTTTTAATTAATATTAACAATGCCACTAACCATTCATTATTAACCTATTGTTTTTTAGCCTAAGCTTGTTTATTCATGCAGGGACAAAATTGGCGGAGGGGTGAAGAAATGGAGGGTGAGGGAATGAAGGGTGCAGCAGGGTGATGAAGGATCGAGTGAAATGGATGGAAGGAGAAGCGAAATCAACTAAGCCCAGCAAGCCAGGTGTCTTCATCACAAGAGAAATTCCAAATAGATAGTTGAATAATCAAATCACCTATGATTATAGGACCCTAACACATATCCAGAACTTTCAATATCAGTGTTGTTCTTAATAATTCTTTAAGCCTCTGAAATGTTTTCGCGCATCTCTCTTACCATACGAATTTATTATGCTTATTTTCCAATTTTGTAATTGGATTTGTTATTTTTGAAAATCCTTCAACGAAACATCTATAATAATCTGCCAATCCCATAAAACTACGTATATGTTGCACATTCGTCGATGATGGTCATTCGATAATAGCCTCAACCTTTGCTATATCCATAGTGATAACTTCTCCAAAAATAATGTGTCCCAAATAATGAATCTTTGTCTGATAAAAAGAACATTTTGACAATTTTTCGTACAACTTGTTTTCTCGTAAACACTACAAATCTAATCTCAGATGTTCTTCGTTCTCCTCTTTTGTTCGAGAATAAATTAATATATCATCAATAAATACATGAATGAACTTGTCCAAGTATTTACGGAATACGTCATTCATTAAACTCATGAATACACCAAGGGCATTTGTCAAACCAAACGGTAATACCGTAAATTCATAATGTTTGAATATTGGTTTAAAAGTTGTATGATTGTCTTCCTCTTTGAGTCGCAGTTGATGATATCACGACCTTAAATCAATCTTTGAAAACATTTTTTCCCCCTTCATTTGATCAAATAAGTCATCAATCCTCGGTAACGGGTGTTGATTCTTGATCGTGTCTTTGTTTAATTTATGATAGTCAATGCAAAGCATCCATGATCTATCCTTTCTTACAAAAATTGTTGGTGCACCCCACGGTGATACACTTGGACGTATAAGTCCCAAATCTAATAACTCCTTCAATTGCATATTTAACTCTTGCAATTCAAGTGTCGACATCTGATAAGGCATTCTAGCAATTGGTTATATTCCAGGTCTTAAATCTATTGTAAATTCCAATTCTCTTTTTGGCGGTACACCCGGTAGTTCCTCAGGAAAAACATCAGCAAACTCCGACACTACCGGAAAGTCTTCCAATATTTCGGTGTCGCCCTTTTCATTTAGAGATAATATGGCATACAACTTACATCCCTTGCATATATTTTTCTTCAATTGTAGGGAAGTAATAAATCTTGGCGATACTCCTTGGTTTCTTCCTGCAATTACTCTATTATGTCCCAAATCATCAATTAAGATTAATCTTTTCATCTTACAGTTAAGTATCGCGGCATGTGATTCTAACCAATACATTCCTATCACAATTTCGTAAGATCCCAAGGTTGTGACAAAAAGGTTTACACTTGCAATGAATTCACCCAAATTAATATTACAATCTTTAACCTTTCCTCCAACCTTTTGCTTGGCACTAGATGTCAATTATACATATCTAAACTCATCTTGTTTGGTTGCCTTCACTTTAATTCTTTTGAGCTCAGCATTAGAAATAAAACTCTCAGTAGCTCTTGGATCTATCAAAATACTAAATTGTTGATTTGATATCATAATTGAAGTCTCGAGCACTGTAGATTGATGCTCAGCCTGGCGGTTATTCACCATTGCATGAATCCTATGGGTCTTGCCCAGATCTCCCACTGTCGTTTGTCTTGTTGATCCATAAGCTCTTGCCTTCTTAATAGGACAATCTCTCTGAAAGTGTGGCTCTCCACAAGTCCAACATCTGTTCTTAGGGCCAGTGCTCCTAGTTCCAGAGGAAGAATCTGTTGGTCTAGGGTTCTAAGGTCCTGATATGTTCTACGGAACAGATCTATACTGTTGTTGTTGTTAAGGACGACGCGGTTGTGGCTGCGGTGGTTCACTATACGGAGTCCTCTGATTGGTAGCTTGTCTGTGTGGTGTAGAAAATGCAGGTCCTTTGGGTGTATCACGGTGCCCATAAGTCTGTCTAACAGGTGTATGTTGTTGCAGTGATCTATGTGGCATATGTCCCATCTTCCTGGAAGGATTCCTACACTGTCTTCCACTGTTCAACTCTTCCTTGGCAATAAAATCTTTATGTACTGCATCATGCAAATTCTGAGTTATCAGAATCCTCACCTTAGCACGAATGTTGTAGTTGAGACCAAAAACAATTTTATTCACATTTAACTTTTCAGTGTTCATATGCGGAGCATATATGAGAAATTCCATAAATCTAGCCTCATACTCAGGTACTATACGACTACTTTGTCGCAATGCGTTGAACTCATTAAGCTTACGCTCAATGAACTCATCAGATAGGTACCTCTCTCGGAATCGTTCTTCAAACAATTCCCAAGACATGTCTTTATTACAATAAATAAATAATATAAAGACATTAAAATAATAAAGAAATTAAATTAAACATTAATGTAATAAAAGGGTCATGACTCTTCATAAAAACCATAAAGGGCATATATATATAGGCAGGCCCTATCCTTGTAATATCATCATATTTTTACAATCAATTATTATTATATATTTATTATGGATTCAGAGTGAAATTGTTCATTAAGAACCACTTGTGTTCTTAACATTGCTATCAGAGCATTCCTCTTTCTCATTTTCTCCCATCCATTCACTTCGGCCCTCCTCATCCTCCCACGCTTCATCCACTAGTTCTTCCCCTCGCCTTCGAACTCTTTTTCCCTCCACGATTTCTGCCCATGATTTTTTCCCTTCCAAAATCCCATGA
>ML837859.1:0-10479 GCA_009831015.1 Picea engelmannii | reverse complement strand
TATATATATATATATATATATATATATATATATAATATTTCATACATTACATACAATTATTTAATTAAAATAATTAAAAGGGGATATTCCAAGCGACGTCAAAATTATAGAAAAATACTCACCCCCAAACACCGGAAAGATGTTGGAATTAAAAACTCAAGTGGAAAAAATAGACCAAGAATGTAAAAGCATTAGGAAATCACTCGAAAAGTAAATACAAAAAAATCACGAGGAGTTACTAGAAGAAATAAGGCTCAACAATGAGGCACTCAAACAAGAGTTGACCCATAATCTTAAAGAAAAAATTTCAACGGAAGTCGGAATCGAATTACGAAAAGGCATGGATAATCTAAAACAAGATCTTAAAGACGATATTTTTCAAGAACTCGGGGTTAACCTACAACGAGGTTTGGGAAACTTTAAACGATAAATAAATGATGATTTGCAACAAAGTCTGGTTGTGATGACACAACATCAGGAAGAAAAGCTTAATGAGATTTTAAGTTTAATAACATGCCAAAGGCACCAACAAGCCACCCAACCATAGCCAAGTGACTTAAGCACATCTAACACATCACCACCACCACCACCACCACCTCCCTACAATTCAAATTCCCAACCTATATCACAACATCAACCCTTAATAATTTATCCTCCCAAAGCCAAAATTGAACTATCAAAATACAATGGAGGCGACAACCAATGTGTGGCTTGGTTTAACAAAACTGGAGAATATTTCCATACATATAATATTATAACCGATGAAGGAAAGGTCAAATACGCATCCATGTACCTCAAAGGCACTGCATACAATTGGTATCTATGGTGGAAAGGAAGAATTCAGTAATATAATTGGAATTCTTTCAAAAATGATTTTTTAAAAGATTCCAGGGCATCTCGAAAAAAGAATTTTTTTCAAAACTCACCAGATTACAACAAAAAGGCAGCATAGATGAATCTACACATCAATGGGAAGCTCTCGCCACCCGAGTATTTGGACTATCTGATGATCAATTAATACAGTCTTACATAGGTGGTCTCAAACCACATATCCAAGATGAGTTTACATTACATGAGGTTACTACGGTAGAAATAGCAATACACAAGGCAAAAGCCGCAGAAGAAAAACTAGAAAGCCAATCAAGATTCATCAAAGTTTACTCAAGAAGGAATGTACCTCGGACCATAGGAAATGACAAACACATACCACCCAATCTACGTGAAGATAGAAGAAGAATTTTAGAGTCCCAAAGGATAAAAGAAGGAAAATGTAAACAATGTGGAGAGAAATGGGACCCAAGACATAGGTTCCAGGTCGAAGATAACTCAAAAAAATTGTACACTTCTGAAGAAGAAAAATACGACGAATCAAACTCAGCGGAATCAATAAATGAAGAAATGGAAAATTTCCAAAATGACACTTCAGAGCTCATAGAAAAAAACACACCAATAATTTTGCTCGCAGCCATCATAGGCATTACCCAACCACAAACTCTTAAATTAAAAGGACATATCAAAAATGACAATGTCACCGTACTAATCAACACTGGAAATGCCCACAATTTCCTCGATATCAAGATTGCAAGGAAACTCAAATTATTTGTATATACATTCCCAGACATGAAAGTAATGGTTGCAGACAGTAAAAAAATTGGAAATGTCGAAAAATGCCATAAGGTGAAACTCCAAATCCAAGATTTCAATTTCGAATCAGAACTCTACACCGTCCCTCTAGGAGGAGTAGATGTGATTTTAGGAGTCCAATGGTTACAAACCTTGGGCACATACTCATTCAATCACCGGGAACATTTCATCCAATTCAAGTGGCAAGGGAAAAGTTATAAATTATAAAGGAGCAATTGCATACTTCATCCAATGCCACAACATAGAAATACAAGAATCAGAACAGGATGACTCCAGAACATCAGACGTCCAAGATCTAATTCAAAAACACAAGAAGGCATTTCAAGACCTTCCCATGGAGTTACCACCTCAAAGAAGAATTGAACATATAATTGAAGTTAAACCAGGATCAATCCTAGTCAAGGTTAGACCATACATATACCCTCATCACCACAAAACAAAGATAGAAAGATTAGTCCAAGACCTATTAAAATGTGGTGTCATCAGGAAAAGAAGAAGTCCATATGAAGCTACAGTAGTACTAGTTCAAAAGAAATATGGATCTTTCATATTATGCATAGATTACCGAGGGCTAAACTAAATAAAAATTAAAAACAAATTTCCCATCCCATTTATTGACGAAATGTTGGATGAACTTCACGGAGCAAGATATTTTTCAAAACTTGATTTAAGACTTGGGTACTATCATATTAGATTCAAACTAGAATATGTAGCCAAGGTTTCCTTCCAGACACACGAAAGACACTGTGAATTCAAGGTGATGCCTTTTGGGCTAAGTAATGCCCCCGCCACCTTCCAAGCGACAATGAATGAACAATTTCACCTGTACTTACAGAAACATGTCTTAGTTTTCTTCGATGATATCTTAGTGTATAGTAAAACATGGGAGGAGCATATGAAGCATTTGGGACAAGTGTTATCTCTTCTGGAGGAAAATCAATTATATGCCAAAATGTCAAAATGTACATTTGACAAGGAGGAAGTAGAGTACCTTGGTCACATCATATCCAAAAAAGGAGTCAAGGTAGACCCCAAGAAAATTAGGGCAATCACAAAATGGCCTAAACCCAAAAACATATCCAAGTTAAGAGGATTTCTAGGATTGGTAGGATATTATCAAAGATTCGTCAATAATTATGCTCATTTAACCGCCCCCCTAACAAATATCCTTAAGAAAGACTCCTTCGAATGGAATTTGGAAGCACAAAAATGTTTTGAAAACTTAAAAAACATTATGTCCACAACCTCGGTATTAGCAACACCTAACTTCTCCAAACCTTTCATCATCGAGTGTGATGCATCAAGTTTCGGAATTGGAGCAATATTGATGCAAGATGGGCACCCAATAGCTTTTGAGAGCAGGAAATTAAATTAAACAGAATGCTTACAATCCACTTACAACAAGGAAATGCTTGCCATCATGCATGCATTAACAAAATGGCGCTAATATATATTGGGAAGTAAGTTCTTGATACGCACAGATCATAACAATCTCCAGTACTTGTTACAACAAAAAACATTGTCAACCGAACAAAAAAAGTGGATAGAGAAAATTGCCACATTTGATATGGAAATTCTACATAAAAGAGGAAAATACAACATTGCAGTTGATGCCCTATCACGAAAAGATGAAGAAACACAATTTTTTGCAATATCAATATCCATTCCAGAATGGTTGGATGAAATTCGAACCGAGTATGCAAAAAAATCGGAGACTTTCTCTATAATCAACAATTTAAATCAATACCCTAAGTTTGAATGGAAGAACAACATCTTATGGTATAAAGGGAGAATCTACTTAAATACCAACTGAATATTTATAGCCAAGGTTCTTCAAGAATCTCATGATTTCCGAGATGCAAGTCACGTAGGATTTTTCAAAACATACTATAATGCACGAAGATCATTTTTTTGGAAAGGGATGAGTGCAGATATTCGAAAATATGTAGTAGAATGTGATCTTTGTCAAAGGAACAAGAATGAAAATGTGTCGACCCTTGGGTTACTCCACACATTACACATTCCCAATAAAAAATGGGAAGAAATTTCAATGGATTTCATTGAAGGATTACCCATATCCGACGGAAAAGATAAAATATTAGTAATAGTAGACAGACTAACCAAGTATGCAAACTTTATTGGAATAAGGAAAACAGATTCGGCAAAACAAACAGCTGAAATATTCTGTAAGAATATTTACAAACTACATGGGTTCCCTAAGGTTATCGTCGGCGATAGAGATGCCAAATTTAAAGAGAATTTGGGGAGATAATTTTGCAAACAGATCGGAACCTCTCTCAATATGAGCTCAACTTACCACCCTCAAACAGATGGTCAAACAAAAGCTGTCAATAAATGTTTAGAAACCTATCTTTGTTGTTTTATCTCCGACAAACTGAATAAATGGTTTCAATGGTTGCACCTTGTTGAGTGGTGGTATAATTCCACTTATCACACATAAGCTAAAATGACACCATTCCAAGCTCTTTATGGTTATGAACCTCCATCATGGAAGGAGTTGGCCACTAGCCACATAAAAGTTGCGTCAGTAAAAGACCATTTAGACGAAACTCAAAAAATCCTTTAGTTACTCAAAGAAAACTTAACAATTGCAAGGAATCGAATGAAGCAACAAGCTGACCAAAAACAAATAGAAAGAGAGTTTGAAGTAGGAGACTGGGTATTTGTGAGACTTCAACCTTACAAACAGTTATCCCTTAAACAACATGGGAAGAATAAATTGTCACCAAAATTTTATGGACCATATCAAATAAATAGAAAAATCAGTCACGTAGCTTACTAGTTGGATTTACCAGATAAAAGTCGTATCCACAACATTTTTCATTTTTCATGTCTAAAGAGAGTCTTGGGGAAACAACAAAAGGTGAAAACTATACTTCTTGTGTTGGATGAGGAAGGAAGAATCATTTTAGATCCCGAAGCCATTATTGCCACCCGGGAAAAGAGATTATGATCTCGAGTAATCAAGGAATACCTTATTAAATGGAAAAATCTATCGAAAGAAGACACATCATGGGAGTCAAAGAACTTTCGCCAGTTACATCCTTCCTTACCATTGCTTTGAGGACAAAGCAAAATTTAAGGGAAGGGCAATGTTACAATAAATAAATAATATAAAGACATTAAAATAATAAATAAAGTAAAATAAACATTAATGTAATAAAAGGGTCATGACTAAAAAGTCATAACTCTTCATAAAAACCATAAAGGGCATATATATATAGGTGGGCTCTATCCTTGTAATATCATCATATTTTTACAATCAATTATTACTATATATTTATTGTGGATTTAGAGTGAAGTTTTTCATTAAGAACCCCTTGTGTGGTGTTTGTCCCATCTTCCTAGAAGGATTCCTACTCTGTCCTCCACTATTCAACTCTTCCTCAGCAATAAAATCTTTCTGTACTGCACCGTGCAAAGTCTGAGGCATCAAAATCCTCACCTTAGCACGAATGTTGTAGTTGAGACCAAAAACAATTTTATTCACTTTTAACTTTTTAGTGTTTAGATGCAAAGCATATCTGAGCAATTCCATAAATATAGCCTCATACT
Source organism: Picea engelmannii (assembly GCA_009831015.1). NCBI lineage: Eukaryota > Viridiplantae > Streptophyta > Pinopsida > Pinales > Pinaceae > Picea > Picea engelmannii. The sequence continues at coordinate 5,259 of ML837859.1, read as the reverse complement.
CAGGTATTGTACGACTAACCTATTGCAAGGCGTTGAACTCATTCAACTGACGCTCAATGAACTCATCATATAGGTACCTCTCTCATAATCATTCTTCAAATAATTTCCAAGACACGTCTTCAATGGCCATGTTGAGATATGGAAAGAGTTTCTTCCACCAAACAAGTGCACGACCTTCATGTTGGAGGTATAATCGTGCAATGCAAAACACATATCCATATTCTCCAACCAAGCTTTGGTGGCTATATCATTTGTGGAACCCCGGAACTTGAGAAATTTTACCTTCTTGAGTTCTATATGAACGCTACCACTAACTACAGGAGGGAACTGTGAACCCTCATTGGGTACATATTCCCTACCCTCATCATGATCAAGGAAATTTATCAGTGCCTCTGAAATCCTTTGAAAAGATCTCATCATACCCATGACATTTCCCACTGCAACTTTATCCTGCTCAGTAGTTTGCTCTTCTCCTTGTGGAGAAGATCCTTCGGGTGTAGATGTACTTGGAGGAAGCATACCCCTTCCTCTCGCACCCCGACGTCTACTATCCTTCGTCCTCTAACCATGATACCTTCCATAAACAAAATTCAATTTATATTAGCAATATATCATAATTTAACAAAATGCATTGGAAGTCGTAACGAGTTTGGTTCCACATAGTGGAACCCTGCTCTGATACCATATGTAACAACATCCTAAACCAATCAAAGGATAAATAATACAAGAATGTAAACTCTTGTTATAATTCTCATAGGCTAACTTAAATTTTTTCCACAACTAAGTTCAACATCATTTTACTTAGTTAATTTTAAATTAACACCTCGTTTACGCAATTTACAATTTCCAACACATCAATCTTCTTAGATGTTGAACACAGAAATTCAAGGGATCTATTCAGTGGCGCAAAGGTGTAAAGGAAAAATCATCTATATACACTACTTAATATTTGTGAAACTGATGCACTAATTCTTTTGTGCTTAAAACAAAAGTCACGATATAAACTCCATTTTTTTTTGTAAATTGGTAAGGAAACTATATTACTTATGTGAATAATGTACAAAAAAGGGGGTGTTGTTGTTCTTCCAAGAGGAAACCAAAACAGCTAAACACCATATTGTATTTTCTTGGACTAAATACTATAAGGTTCGGGTACTGGTCTGCCAAAAAGGAAACTAGACCAGCCCTATCCAATCCAAGTTTTATTGTCGTTTCCAAAAGACTAAAACTTAATACAAAACAAGACTAGCAAAACCAGTTACATCCTGGCATCCTTCCTACTAACTCCTGGATTAGTTGCCTATACTTGGGAAAAATAAGAGAACCGGTAAGACTTCATAGCTAGAGAACCTAGGGATGTTCCATCGTTCAACCTGCCAGATCTTTGTTATCCTCTTTGGGGGAGGTAGTCATGGTCTTACGTATATGGGTTGACGCGCCACTGTCATCTATTGGTGTTATGTCTAGATGATGGAAAAACCTCGGGAACAGGTGGAACTGGGTGAAGAACCTCTCCAGTTTACTTTGTTGGTTTTTTTCTATGTCCACCAGCATTTTTAACATGGTATCCAACCCTCTCACTCGGCGTTGAATGTTTTCCAGCAAGGAATTCATCTCCAGTTGTTTTTCCTTGCAGGTCTCATCTTTGTCCACCTTCACCTTGTCAATTAGCATCTTAGTGACCCACGCCATCTCCAAAGTTCTATGGAAGAGTGTATCCTTGGTGTGGGTGACCCCCGTGTCTCTAATCCAATCTACTTCCTGGGCTATTTTATCCATCTCCTTGTTGCCTCGCTCCACTTTTATCTCCTCCTCCCATATTTCTACCGCTTCTTTCCCTTTCTGCGGGACTGAGGTATGGTAAATTCTCACTGCTTCCCTTGCAACACTATCAATCCTCGTAAGTTTCCTCGAGCTTTCTGGATTTCCCTCCCCGAGGATTTTACCTTTCCTCAAGGTTTGTTTCAATCGCACCATGAACTTGTTCTTTCCTAGTATTTTCCTACTAAATCTCTTCTCAGTCCCCTCTCTTCCCTTCCCTTGATCCAAGTTGATCTTGGAACTGTTAATATTGTGGGGGGATAAATGCAGCAAGTTGTAGGTTTGTCTGCAATTACTCTGGTTATAACGATTTCTCCCCCGAGCACCCATACCTCCTATTGATCGTTCCATGAGGTGGAGGATAAAATCACAATGATGCGTCGGAGAGGCATTTCTTACCATTATGCTCCCCTTATCACTCAAATCATCGTAACCTTTCCTGCCATATCTACAATCTGTCTTTCTGGATTCGTACCTTGTCCTATGGGTCGAGTTCCACGCAGTGTTATCCTCCATCGCTCTTGTCCTTCTCTTCTCATGATTTCCATTAATACTGCACGGGCTATCTCCCAATCTGGCCTCTATATCCATGTTATTGGTTTGTACATCCACCTGCCTTCCCTTCTCGATCCTGGTTACTCTCATCATGAGATCTGAGGGCTAAGTGTTAGGATACTCATTCTCCGCCTGGGTCCCAAGCCGGGTTCGACTGCCCCGTGTAAGCCCCAATGTGACTATCATTCCTGAAGCTACCACTATGATCTACATTCTCCAAGTGTTCACAATATGATCTGAGTTGGCCCCTCGGCATTCCAATCCATGCCTCGTTCAACATATTATCCCCCTAAATCGCTCCCTCGTTTGCTAATTTGTCTGTCAGTGTGTTTTTCGATCTTCGTATCCATTTGAATTCTATCATGACAATGGTTTGTAAGTGATTCAGAATTCTTTGTAGAGTTTGTGCCAGACACCAGTGTCTTATCACCTTGCCAATGTTGGTTCCACACTGGAGTTTTTTTGTTGTGTTGATCACTAGAGCCGAATCTCCCTCGACTATGACATTTGTTAGGCCTTCTCTAATCATAATATCTAGACCATGTTCCAAAGCTCCGAACTCATCTGCATTGTTTGTGATGTTGCCAATGCTAGTTGCATACAAGCAGATAATATTCCCCCCGCTATCTCTGAACACTCCCCCCGCTCCGGCCTTTCTGGGGTTTCCTTTAGATGCGCTATCGAAATTCAATTTCAAGAAGATTATCTGAGGCATGGACCAGGTCTTGAAATCACTAAAAATATGTGGGGCACAAGGGGCAGGTAAGTTAAGGATCCATTCTTTAAAATGTAACCAGAGAAGGATTTGAAGTTCGTGGGGAGACGTCATGTTTTTTTGGCACGTAAAGTTCATGTTTTGCACTATCTCCCTTAATTGTGTTTTGATAGTGTCCATGATCTTAGAGATTGGGTAAATTTTGTTCCTAAAGAGTCTCATGTTTATTTATTTCCAGATTTCCCAGATGACCATTTCGGGATTTAACCCCCAACATAGGTTAACCACTTCATTTTCACTATAGAGTGTCTTCCAATTATTTAAAGTAGCTCTAATATCTCCCTTTACCCTATCCATTTGGAGAAATCCCATTGCTACCCAGTCCTAGATCTTGGCTACGTAGGTGCACTCACCCAGAAGGTGGTTTGTTGTTTCCTTTTGGCCTTAGCAGAGATGACATCTTGAGGATCCGTGGAAGCCTTATTTTACAGGGTTTTCCCGGGTCAAGACTTTCTTCTATAGAACCGGCCATTTAAATTTTTTTATCTTTGTCCATTGAGGGTAACTCCAAAGTCGTTCCCAATTAGGTTCCATGTCTCTTTGGGCTTGGCCTGCTATACAGTATTTGGCTTCTTTCATAGAGAATTCTCCACCATATATCCTCCCCCATCTCAGTTGGTCTTCCTCCTCCGAGAACCAAATCTTCCTTTTACCCACCTCCTCCTCTATCTATTTGACCAGTTGTGCGTCCCGAGTGTTGTCTTGATTTTTTAAATTGTCCCATATTCGCCATTTTGATATCTCCTCCCTCTGTTTCCAGTATTGACAAACTCTTACTTTACCTTGCCCCAACATCTCTTGTTGTATCATGTCCATCTCTTGGTTTTGTTAATGTTTATGCCATTATTATAGTTCTTTGCATTTTAATAGATAAGAGCATAATAAGAACAAGATCACTAAGAAATACACATTCACAAGAGACACAACATTTATCCTGGGAAACCTTCTAGGGGAATAAAACCCAGCAAAAACTTCCTTATCATAAATAGCTTATACAATGTTCAAGAGATAACTCAAACCAATACAGATAGTCCTCCCCAAAAGATGCGCCACTCTTCTCCCTCTCTCCAACTGGTAATTGCAGCTTGCTTGATAAGATAATGAGCAAGTGAGTTGTATGTTTGAAGTGAGGCGCTAGCCTCTTATTTATACAAGACTGGCACGTGTGAAAGGTCACAACTGGCAGGGTCGACCTCTCACTCTGGGTGGGTAAACCCACCTTTAATTAATTATGGGTCTTCCATTATAACTGATGGGGCCGACTTCTTATTCTGTCCTTTGTAATTGTCCGATGACCAATCCGCAAAAGGGGATTTGGTCCTTATACAATTACCGACATGATTAATCCTCAATGGGGATTAATCCAATAACAATAATAATAATAATGACATGATTAATCCATGATGGGGATTTAATCCAATAACAAAATAATAAGAATGCTCTTCGCAATTACATTATTTCAACACTCCCCCTTAACAAGAAGGGTATTCTTCATCAGCATCAGGCAAGAGAGGTCTGCATCATCAGTGGCATCTGAAGGACAGTATCGTCAATATCATCTTGAACCATTGTCTAGCACATTTACGAGTCATCGGAAATTTTCTTCATCAGCAGCATCATCATTCTCGAAAGAATGCTATCATCATCTGCATCAAATATGTATCAATAAAAATGATGCCTCATCACAGCACTAGGTTGGCAAATCACAATACTATACTAGCTCAATGTCACAGCGGTTAAGCCGGTAGCTCAGTGTAAGTCACATCTTGATTTACGTCTAACAACTAGTTCAGAAGCAAGTAATATCATCATCTCGTTGTACGTCTAACAGCTAGGTTAGAAGCGAGGAATCACAGCATCATGCTTTACATCTAACAACTAGTTCAGAAGCATGACTCATCTTGCTTTACGTCTAACAACGAGGTCAGAAGCAAGGAACACATCAACATCTCGCTCTACGTCTAACAACGAGGTCAGAAGCGAGGAATCATCTTGCTTTACGTCTAACAACTAGGTCAGAAGCAAGAAATCAGCGGCGTTATGCTTTACGTCTAACAACTAGGTCAGAAGCATAATTCATCTTGCTTTACGTCTAACAACGAGGTCAG
>ML837858.1:62308-74683 GCA_009831015.1 Picea engelmannii | reverse complement strand
AGAATTTTGGGTGTGTGTTATATTCTTTGCATGTGTGTGTGTGTGGGTGCGTCAGATACGACAATTGCGTCTGATGATCCCTTCACCTAGGGCTCTGCCGTGTGCGCCAGGTGCTTTCCTAGGGGGGTCCCAGGGGGGGGAAGGTATGCCCCCCCCCTGGTTATGCACAATGTTTGGCACCAGGCGGTAGCCCGGGGCCGATGGGATTCGGGGCAACGCCCCGAATTTTTTTTTTTTTTTTTGGGCGGTTTTTTCTATTTTTAGTGGATTTTGCTATTTTTAGCTGATTTGTAAATTAATCATGGATTAAGGGATTAGGGTTTTTGTATCTATGGAATACCTAAAAAAATTGTATATATTGTATGGCGAATGGTGAAATTTGATATAATGAAAATAAGAAAGGTTTTCCCGGTTGAGAGTTTCCGGTAAAAATCTCCGTGTATTCTGTGTATGAGCCATTGATTAATTTCTGTATTGTTTAAGAATCTATATGCATTGATTTACTTCGCAGGTTTAAAACTTACAGAATCAATCAGTTGTTGCTTCACCCTGCTGTGAAGTTCTTTCATCGCCTCTGCGAATTCTTCAGCGCTTGCACTGTTAGTCGCAATCTGTTATGAATCTCTCAGTTCAGATACTCCTCTCGGTTGCCTGCCATATATAATATCAAATGGACTTTTTCTGGTGCTTCTGTTCACTGAGTCGTTGTATGCAAAATCTGCCTATGGAAACACATTGTCCCAGCTGCTATGGTGCTCTGTCACCAAACTCCTTAATAAATATCCCAGACTCTTGTTGACCACTTCTGTTTGACCGTCTGTCTGTGGATGATAAGACGAACTAAATGCCAAGTTAGTTCCTAGCTTCTTCCATAAGGTCCTCAAAAAATTCCCTATGAATTTGGTATCTCTGTCCGAAACTATACTTTTCGGCAGTCCATGGAGTCTAACGACCTCCTTGAAAAACAAATTTGCGATGTGAGTCGCATCGCTGGTCTTCTGGCATGGGATAAAATGTTCCATCTTTGAAAACCTGTCCACCACCAAAAATATGGAATCAACCCCTCTCTGCGTCCTCGGCAAACCTAATACAAATCCATGCTTATTGCCTCCCATGGCTTCTCTGGTATGGGCAATGGCTGATAAAAACCCGCATTCTGCTTTCTCCCCTTCAAATGTTGGCAAATCCTACATCTGTCAACAAATATCTTGACCTCTGCTCACATGCCTGGCCAAAAATATGATTCGCTTAGCTTTGCAAATGTCTTGTCGTGGCCAAAATGCCCTGCCAATCCTCTGCTGTGTTTTTATTTTAACAGGTTCTCCCTCATGGAGAAATTTGGAATACACAGTTGATTTCCTCTGAACAACAATCCCTCCTGAATCATGTAATCTATCTAGGGGCTTCTATCTCTAAGAACTGGATTCTCAGTGGCTTCATACGCTTCTCTGAAATCTGCATCTCCTGCATACATGTCCTTCAGGTTTTCAAAACCCAATGTTTTGACTCGAAACTCCTGCAGCATCAAACATTTCCTGTTGAAAGCATCAACCACTTTGTTAGCAGTACCTGAAATGTGCTTAATTACAAATGTGAAATTTTGCATATACTCTACCCATTTAGCATGTTTCTGATTCAACTTCTCCTATTGACTCACAAACTACAATGCATGATTATTACTATACAACACAAATTCTTTCGGGATCAAATAATGCCTCCACTTCTTCAATGCTTGTATGATAGCATAAAATTCTTTATCATACGTGGAGTACTTTACTTTTACCTCATCCAGCTTCTCGCTGAAATATGCAGTTGGTCTGTCCTCCTGACTTAAGACCGATCCTATGGCATATCTGCTTGCATCACATTTCACCTGAAATGTCTTCATGAAATCCGGCAACACCAGCACTGGTCATTCCGTGATCCTCCGCTTCAATAGATTGAAGCTCTTCTCAACCTCTGCTGTCCAATGAAAAGACTTATGTCACTTCTTCACTGTATCCATCATCGCTGCGCTAATTCCACTAAAATTCCTGATGAACTTTCGGTAGAAACTAGCCAAACCATGGAAACTCCTCACCTCAAAAATATTTCTCGGTGATGGCCAATTCTTAATCACTTCCACCTTACTTGGATCCATTTTTAATTCATTTGCCAATATGACAAAACCCAAGTAAATGAGCTCTGTCTTCATAAATGAGGACTTCTTCATGTTGATCAACAACTTCTCCTACTGTAGTTTTCTCATCACAATGGCCAAATGCTTCAGATGTTCAGCCTTCGTCTTATTGAAGATCAATATATCATCCAGGTATACAACACAAAATTTCTCGATGAATTTCCTCAGGACTTCATTCATCAGCCTCATGAATGTGCTGGGTGCATTTGTCAAACCAAACGGCATGACCAGCCATTCATACAAACCTTCGTTTGTCTTGAATGTTGTTTTCCATTTATCACCTTCCTTCATGCGAATCTGATGATACCTGCTTTTCAAATCTATCTTTGAAAAGTACTTTTCCCTACTTAGGCAATCCATCAGATCATCCATTCTCGGCAAAGGGAACCTATACCTGATGGTTATTTTATTGATTGCTCTTGAGTCGGTACACATTCTCCATCCTCCATCCTTCTTTGGACTGAGCACTATCGGAACAACACATGGACTCAAGATTTCTCTGACCAACCCTTTGTCCAACAACTCCTGGACCTGCCTTTTGACCTCTTCATTTTCTTGTGGCGTTAACATGTACGCAACTTTGTTTGGCAAACTAGCTCCTGGTATGAGGTCAATATGGTGACTCACACTCCTCATCGGTGGAAACGAACGAGGTAATTCATCCACGATGATGTCAGCGAACTCTCCAAGCAGTTCTTGAATATCATCTGGTAAATCATCCACTCTTGTGCTAGTCAGAACAATCCTCGGCTTTCTGACCACAAAGAATTGTGGATCTTCCTTCTTCTCCATCTCTGTAAGAAGCTCCTTACCACTCATGAGAAGTATTGTGTTGCTCACTTCCGGTTTCACCTCCTTATATTTTATCGGAAGCAACCTGTGTGTCCTCCCATCCTTCTCTAAAGTATATGTTTTCATCCTCCCATCATGAACCACATTTCGGTCATATTGCCATGGTCTACCCAGCAATAAATGACATACATCCATGGGAATGACATCACATAGTACTTTATCATTATACCCTCATATTTTGAATTCAACTAAACATTGTTTAGTGACACTCACCTGGTGTCCTTTATGTAGCCATGAAACTTTGTATGGACTCGAGTGATCAGTTGTCTCCAGCTCCAACTTCTCCACCATCTCGGTTGAAATGAGATTATCGGTGCTACTAGTGTCAACAATAACCTTGCATACCCAGTCCTTGGTTTTGCAAGTTGTCCTGAACAGTCTGGTCCTTGAGCTGAGGCCTCCACCTCTTCCCTAGGTGTTAAGAGAATTTTTCTCATCATCAGTGACCTTCCACCTTCTGCGCCTTCGGTCTCATCATTCCGCCTCTGCGCCTCAGTGATGTGAGCTTCTCCACTATCCTTCTTCTTCTCTGGACATTCAAATGACCTGTGTCCATTCTTTCCACATGTGAAGCATGTGATAAATCCTCCTCGGCCTCTTCCTCTACCTTTGGTACGAGGAAAAGTATTTACGTTAGCATAATCTCCTTTCTGCTCTATATGTTGTTCTCGTTGTTCAATGTATGGTTGTCCTCGCTGTGAGGTTCTACCTCTTTCAACTTTACCCTGAGGTTTCTTCCATTCTTCTTTGGGTTTTTGGTATTTCTCTTGGGCAACTGCTTTGCCTCTGGGCTGACTTCCGCCTCGCCCTCGCTGACCTTTCTTATGGCTTAGCTTCTCTTCTGCTTTCAGAGTCATCTGATAAGCATCATCTACTGTCTTGATGGTAACCATGCTTAATTCATACTGAATGTCGTATCTCAGACCATTCAGATATCTAGCAACCTTCTCATCATCGATCTCCCGATGACCTGCTCTGATGTTCAGTCAATAGAATTCCCTAGTGTATTCTTTCACTGTCATCAACTTTTGTCTCAGGTTCTGCATCCTCCTGAACAGAGAAATTTGATAGTCTCTTGGGATGAATTTGGCCTTCATCTTCGCAATCATTCGATCCCAACTTTTGATCTTCTGCTTGCCTTTGCAAGGTCTGTCAGCTTGTAGCTCGTCCCACCACAATGCTACATGTCCTTTCAGGCACGTGACAGCATGTCTGGCCTTCCTATCCTCTTCGATATCTTCATAGTCGAAGTAGGTGTCAAGAGCTCGGATCCAATCCAGTAGCTCCTCGGCATCCAGATTACCCTCATAGGTTGGAATGTCCATCTTTGCCTTCGCACCCATCCTGGCAATGGCTTTAATCAATCGCTCAGTTGATGCATCTTCGGTTGCAACTTCCTCCTCACATTCAGCCTCAACCTCATCATCGGAATCACTGAGATCCCCTACACCAGCTGTCCATCCTTGTGTTGTTTCCATCTCCTCGTGTCTTGCTCAGAGATCTCTCATTTGTCTCTCCATTTCTGGATTTACTACCGACCTTCCTCTTCTTCGCACCTCCCTGTATTCAGGGTCGGGTGATTATCTCTCTCTTCTAGGTGGCATAGTGAATTTCCTCTTCTTCTCTTCTACAAAAAGAAAAGAGATAAACCTGCTCTGATACCACTCTGATGTAGCACGTGCCACCCAGGGCACGTCTGCTACCTTAGGATCTTCTTTTCTCCTTTGGCCCTAAGAACTCAACGGTTCTTTTATTCCCTATCGAGAAATCAACACCCACAGTTCTCTTCGGCGCGATCCTCCCTTCCTTAACTTCTCAGAGGATCGGAACTCGCTACTCGCGAGTTCTTGTTTACTCGCCTGGCTCTCGAATCCCCGAGACCGATATGTCAGTCAATGCTGACTTTTTTCCACCTTCTCGGGACTTCGATTCTATCGTGACCTCGCTACTCGCGATGCCAAGCTCTAGGTTTTCCAACTCCCGACTCGCGATGTGCCGAAACGCCAATACACACATGTGAGTTGACCTTTTTGACGATCCCTTACCTTGTCGGGACTTCGGGATTCACTGGATCGCGAATCCTAACACCAAATACTCAGGACTTCTCACGATGAGATCCCAATGACTCACGTCACCTGCCATGTCACCAACTCCTGTGGCCCACACTATTCACTCACCCGTCAGAGTATCATGCTTCGCAATATCGTGACTTCCGTTGCGAAGATTTATAGTCTCGACTCACGAACTCCCGAGATTTTGATCCACAAGTAGATCTAACGGTCCTCGCGATCCCGATCGACGACTCTGTCCTTCCTGAGCTTAGAACGTCTTGATAACTTTTTTGTACCTTCCCTGCTTCTTGGTGAGATCTGACGACTCACAAGGCATCGTGAATTCTTCTTAGAGACTTCCGATCGTTCTTCCTCCTTCAGAGAATCTACAAAATAGCTAAGTATTCCTCCCCAAGACTCATTCTACTACACGTAACTTACAGCTCTTCTTGCCAACCTTCCAAGGCACGACTTTTATTCGCTTCCCTTGAAATTTCAACGGCATCTTTTTCTGTAGTTATCCTCCTATGAGTTCGAAGGCCTACTCCTCCTGAGCTTCCTTACGATTCTCGATTCTTAGAAAGAACTTTGCACGCACTCCTTGCGACAAATATTCAACCTTGTCTAAGTGTTGAATTCGTTCAACTCTACGCACTCCTGCAGCAGTATCCTTTCGATACTTCGCTCAGAATCACAACTCTGAGTCTTAGCTTGGCCTGCGCACTCCTTGCACGAGACTTGTGCCTAGTTGTACCTTCCAAGAAATGAGAACAAAAGTTACCTCTAAGGGAACCCTTCTGTCAACGCACTCCTTGCGGACAAATTCGACTACACTCCTTGCAAGAATCCCCTGCTCACTTAGAGAAACAATTGAAACTCATTCACTCTTCCTCTCTGACTTCAATTCAACCATGAAATCACATACATAGCATATAAAAGTAAATGCATGACAGGAAGCAAAAATTCATGAGCAAAACATCCATACACAGAGAAAGAGCACATAACCATGAAATTGAATCAAAGATTCCTTCTATTAATTCAATATATGTACATGGGTGTTTTTCATACAAAGCTCTCTGCTTGCTCTCCTTGTTCTCCTGTTCAAATATGAATAATAATACAATGTACAAGTGAGGGTGTCTATATCCATTTTCCCTCTTGGACTTCTAAGCTATCAGATCTAGAATTAAATATTCTATCTACTTTTCATTAACTATCTTAAATGAATCATCTACCTAAGGATGAGAGCTATCCGCTCAAGGTCCATTACAATATACAAAGTGTGCCTTCATAAATGTCTTCATTAAAGACTTTGCGCAACATTCCCAAAGTATTTTCAAAATGTGTGCTGGCTCATCGAGCTGTTTTCCGCTTTATGATGGCTCGCTTGATGTGTTGGCGATGATCTTGCATCAGTAACCATAAGTTTGCACATGAATAGTAAAATAAGTACAACAGACCTAAAGATATTTAGGGCTGAAAATAAAAATATCTAAGAAACTAACACATGCATTTTTGTACACAGGTATTTTTGATCAACATGACCTTGGATAAAACCCCCTCAAGGAAAATAGTCTGGGATATATGTCTATATAATGATGATCAAAGAAATATATACAAAAAGTAATGAAACACAATGGAACCTATATACATAGCAATCTCCTCACGAGCCTTGCCACAAGAAACAAAGAAATATGTGCCCAAATTTAGGTGCGCCCTCTCCCTTGGTTTCCCTCTACACTGAACTGAAGCACTCTAGCTCATCTGTAACCCAATGAAGAAATCCCTCCACAGGAATGTCCTCTCCTGTGTTGTCTCTTCACTGAAACTGTTAGAACTCGAATCCTCCAAGCATATATTCTACCAGGTAGCTTCCAATCCTCTCCACGGGTATGCCCTTGTCCTAGTAGAAATGATCACCATAAGTAAATTGAGCCATAAAATAAATGAATCTCTCCACATAAACAAGCGCCCAATCTCTCCTCTCCCTATGCAACAAACCTCATCTCAAGGTGACAAGTCCTCCTCCTCTGATGAGAAAATGAAGGATAATAAATGTTCCTCCTCTCCTAGATGCACTCCTCCTCCATGTAAAATTATCCCTCATAGAAATGGAAGCTATGTCCCCATGGATATAATCTCCATGGAAGCTCAAACCAAACAAAAAATTCTCCTCAAGTTCTCAAGGGTTTTTCTAAAACCGTCATTACGTTCTCCCTCCTTCTCCTCAAGAAATGTGCCCCTCTTCTCTTCTCCAAAACTCACAAGTGAAGAATGAGTCTCCAAAACTCACTTTACCCTCTCTTTAGCCTCCCTGATCCAACCCTAAAATATCAATGGCCTAGATTAGATCTATCCAAGTCTAATAAATGGGTTAGATCTCACCCTAAAATATCACTAAGGAAACCAGCTTTCCTTAGTTTCTTTATGTCTATTAATTCACCCACATTGTGAATTAATTGTCACTTTATGACTTAAGTGACATATTTCACTTTTGAATAAAAACTCCTAAGTCAAAGTGAAATTAGAATCATAAAGTAAAGTACAAGGGTAATAGTCTTCCCCCTTTGTGCGTAGAGACTAAAAAGAACATGGGGACCACTTTCCAAGGTACCCAAACCTCAACAAATACATGATGAGAACTTCATACAACATGACTAGAAGAAAGAATGAAGTCAGGAAGGAAGACATGTTTGAAAATATGGAAGATAATAGTTCAAGTTCTAAGAAGCTGGGGAACCTTTAGAAGTGGGTAAAGAAGAATGGAAAATCATAATAGAATGGAAGCCTTAAGGAAAGCTCAAGTTTAACATCTTCAAAAACATACACAGGTTACAACGGTAACAATCACATACATACCCAAGATGACCTATGAATAGGTTGCATACATATGCGATTTGTCTGTATAGCAGGCAACATATCTATGGTGCAAGCCTTAGGAAAAAGGCTATGCATATGAGTTGCAACTTGATGTGATGATATAGCTTGTGTTATAGGATCTGATATGGTTTGTTGCAAGGTCTAACATGGTTTGTTCCAGGTTATCATGATTACATATTGGCATACATAATTGATGTATGTATAGTGATGACATATTGTTGAGTGTTGAAAGACTATCTTGGATGCATGGTACTAACCCTAGAATGTTGATTGAGACATTTTTCTTTTGAAGAACAATGTTGGTTGTGAAATTGAAGTTATGGAACTTTTGCTATAAGACATGTCATGATGATGCTAGCTAGAAATATCATTGATCTATTTGAGCCACACTTCTAGTACATGTAGTTTTGGATGGTTGGTATTTGGTGAAGTGAATGGTGGTTGAGGCAGATATGTTAAGATACATGGTTCATACATATTTGAGTTCCATTGATATATCTTATGATGTATTATTGAAGGCATATTTGATGGATATCCTGGTGGATGCATTTGGCATGTAGTTGAGGTACATATTGGGACATGTAGTTGATGAGATGATGAGGTGGTCATGTTGTACATAATTGATGAGTCATATATTGATCTATAGTTGATGCATGATTGAGACGTTTTTATGGTGGATATGACATACATGTATGAGGACACATATTGATTATATTTCATCTTGTTGTGGTATTGGTGCATGGTTGATGCACTTGCTTGGTACAGTTGGTGATACATGTTTAGTGCAATGTTGATGCACTCATAGATGGTATATGTTTGTGGGGGTTAATACTTGGAAAAAGTACATCATTGGTATTACTTGTTTAGCATATAGGTTGGTACATGATGTCTGAGATGACATAGTTGAGACACTTGATTGATTGAGATACATGGTTGTGGCACTTGGTTCATGATAGATGCATATCATGAGTGATATGAAACTTGTTTGACGAACATGGTGCGCATGTTGGTAGAGTCATATGGTTGATGATATCTTATGGCATATTGTATGGTATTGATGTATATGATTGATGTACATGGGTTTTGTGCATGGTTGGCACACAATATGGAACAAGATGTACTTGGTTGATATCTTTTTGATGATTCTCTATTCATTCTTGACATATCTCTTGCCTCATGATGTATGCTATGGAATGCATTTGATTTAGGACAGGTCGAAGGATCCTCATAAGAACATAGGATCATTCCTGAGCAGTTAATCTATGTTCCGGCTGAGTAGTAGCATTTGCAGTAGAAGTATATTTCAGTGGTAACATATTGTTCATATTGCAGAGAAGATAGGGGGACACATACCTATATGGGGAGTCATTCTTCTTCCCATGATTCAAAGTGGAGATATTTATCAGATGCAAAGGTAAATACTCAAAAGAGAGCCCTATACTTGGAGAAAGAACATAGAGGCATATTTACAGAGGGAGCAATGGTCACACGGGGAGCATGAGTGATATATTTTCAACATTACATCAGATTGATATCCCTTGTTCAAAAGGGGATAGATTGTTCAGAGGAGTATCAAAGGCATTATTATATGGGGAGTGTTATCACTAAAATTTTGTCCGCACATGGTTACAAGAACTCATTATCATCAAACAGTAATGAAGTCATTCATGGCCCTGAATTAATCTCACAGCATTCAAAAAGGGAAAAAAACTATACAAAGTAGTGAAAAATTGAAGAGCTCTTTACAAAAGTTGGGCGTGTGGGCACATGTGTGGAACAGGAACGTAGAAAGCGCGCATATGCACACGATGCGCGCCTGTTAGCGCAAAAACCCGCACACCTGCTAAACGACGCATTTATGAATGTGGTCGGCCTCCCAACCACTTATGGTTCAACTCCCAAGCTGATTTGACCTCCAAATCTGGGTTGAATCTGAATGGTGGGCTGGTCAAAGACCTAATAATTCTCTAAATGGCCTCTTTTCACACTACAAAGCAGTTACAAAATAACCCAATGCAATGCTATAAAAATCCATGAATGCACCTCATTTTCTCAAGGAATTAAAAGTAATGTTATGTTGCCTAGATTGTTTTAAGGACTCCATCCTTGACAAGAACACATTGGCACCATTTCATTGAGCAATCCACCTCTCCATTGAGTGGATTTGCAAATAGTTCTTTCACCACTATTCTCATTTTCTTTGTTGTAAGGAGAGCAAGCTTGTGAGGGTCCAAGAACCTTCCCTTGGAGGAAGAAGGGACTCATAGTCCCCTTTCTTCTTGGTGCTTTGATTTCATCAATAGACCAGCCTATAATATTGGTGACATGGGTATTTTTGTTCTTTGTTTTCTATGCTCATGATTTTAATTCTTATTGCATCTATTAGTCTAATTCTTAGTTATAGTTTTGTTTTTSTTTTTCTAACTCTTTTCTCTACARCTGTCTTGCTCAACAGACCCAACTGGGCATGCTAGCACCTCKATTTCTACTCACCAAGGTGACGARGGAGGTGCAACAGGGAGAAACCCTAAGGATAGTTCAGGAAGGGGAAGGATCCCCAAGGAGAGAAATAATATTTTCCATTGATGTCAAAGGGGGAGAGATAGTCACATTTATGTGATTGGGATGACTATTGATGAAGACCAATGCCATGCCTACATGTTGCAATGAATTATATGTGTTGAAATCAATGTTGGTATTTTCATCAATTCCAAAGGGGGATATTGTTGGATCATGATGTCATTGATGTCAAAGGATCGAAGTCAAGGGATTGATGTTGATATCAAAGGGTTGATGTCAAAGGATCAATGTGTTGACATTTATATATGATGCATGGTTGGATTGATGTAAATATGGCTCATTATTGTTTTATCATGGTTGATAATGAGTACAAATGGATGAACTCCAAAGTGGTCCCCGTATGGTGAAATCCCTCACGAGAAGACGCTTTGCAGTTGAGTTATCCTAGAAGCGTTGTTAGAGAACACATGATTAATTATGGAATAATGAGATGAAGATAAGTGAATTTGTCACTGAAACTATCTTAGATGGATAGTTCCTTCCGTTTCATTTCTGGTAGCATGTGGAACGTCACATAACTCCTTACGGTTTGAGAGTTATGTTGTTACGAGGTTGGAGGACCCTCATATGTTGGCCACAAGCCCCAAAAGGTAAAAAAAGTCAAAGTTATTACAAAGAAGAAATTATTTGAATAACAAAGTGAAGCGATTTAAATAATAAAGTTAATGGAGAACTTTCTAATTATGGAAATTAGTTATCAGAAGGTTAACCCTAAAATGAGGAAAGTGGGTTAAGTGGTCAAGTGGCTATTAATATATGGACAAGTGGAAAATAGAGAAAAGTTGGTAAAAGTGGCTATGTGGAAAAAGTGGCCTTGAATATGCTTCGAAGGAAGCTACTTGGAGAGTATAAGTAAGAGGCAAGGGTTCTCTTGTAAATACATCTCTTGAGCATATATTGAAGATCTATTATGAGAGAGAGAGTGACTAGAGGATCTCATGGACACATCAAAATTTTCGTAAGTTTGAGATCTTGACGGCGAAATTTTAGGAAGTTCAGAAACCCTAGTCTCTGAAGGAGTATGCGAGTAGTAGTGGGATAGAGAGTGTATATACACAGGATCTAGTGAGTGAGAGTGTGTGCACATGCAGGATGAAGGAGTATAGAGCACGTACATTTGGAGGAAGTCATGAAGACTTGAGTGTGAGTTGATGTCAGGCTCTGGAAGTCTGAAGCAGGTTCCATATTTTCATTCTATGGGCTCATATCGTCCATAAAATTTCTTGTATGGTTACACAGTTGTCTTGATGGATACTCTTTCTTATTGTATGGTAAATTATTAAGGAATTCTTGGTATGGTTGTGGTGATATGGTTATGTTGATTGATTGATACAGTGAGAAACACTCTTATGTTTTAGTATTGATATGGTTTCCATAGTATATTGGTTACTTATGTTTTAGTAGCATTCATATTGTATGGTTGAGGATCATGAGTAATTTGTTGGAGAGTTTGGAGGTGTTGAGATTGGTTATGGTACAAATTGGATAGTGAAAGACATAAGTGAATGTGACTGAAGGCTATAGAGGATATGAGTTTTTCATTGAGAGAAAACCCTAATTTTTTAGAAGGAATACGTAGGTTGTAGTACATACATGCCACGTACATACGCGAGTTCTACTATTGGTAGGGAACGTACATAAGTGTGTTGCACTACTGACAGGTCGTGTACCTATTGATATATTGGTATCTATTGAGGATTGATTCATTTTCTCAATTGGTGTTGAGTTGTGTAAGTTTAGTCTTGCATTATAGAGTTGGTTGTCTTGTGGAGTTGTAACTCTATTCTTCCTCTTACTTACTCTCCTAGTGCATATGCCACCTCCTTCCTGCTT
>ML837857.1:51253-76680 GCA_009831015.1 Picea engelmannii | reverse complement strand
AATACATGATTTCTATTAATGAAATAAATGTACAGAGACTGTAAAAATACAGAGTGAAAGACTCGCTAGAATGGTGGCAGCTTATCTTTGAGAAGAGATGTGACGGCTACTCGCATTCGCAAGAAGATGATTACAATGAGGCTTTGAAGGCCTTTCTACAATAAGAAGGAATTCCAAAAACCCTAGACATCCAAAAACCTTACCCTAGGAGATGAAGCGCCAAAAGTCATGTGGGCCCCGTTTAGGTAAGTGAGTACATCAACTTCCCGGGGTCGTAACTTTTGCATACGATCTTCATTTTAGGCGTGTGATAACTCGTTGGAAAGGTATCATCAAGGAGATTCATTTTGGGGGCTCAATTATGAATTTGACTATAATTGATAACCTTGATCTCTAAAAACCTTCATTTGGGCCGTCAAAATGGCCCCGTAAGTTAAAAACTGCTAAAAATAGTAAATTGCCAAAATTGCCAGAGAACTGTTTTGAGTCAGCTGGAAAAAATGGGTGGCCATAGATATCCACCTCGATCATTTGTCAGAGTAATTACAAAATTCGTAAGGAGGAAGAATCTTTTTTTGAAGAGCTCGGAAGTAAGAATGTGTTCAGGAGACCTAGAGAAAAGACCTCTCCTCCCTTCAACATCACTGCTCTACATGTAAAGTATT
Source organism: Picea engelmannii (assembly GCA_009831015.1). NCBI lineage: Eukaryota > Viridiplantae > Streptophyta > Pinopsida > Pinales > Pinaceae > Picea > Picea engelmannii. The sequence continues at coordinate 76,015 of ML837857.1, read as the reverse complement.
TTCTTGCATGAGGACATGCAAGAAGGTAAGCTGGGGGGTATGTTGAGTTGAGAAAAAGGTATAAAAATCCTCCTTATCACCATGATTTATGATATGATCTTGATTGACTTTTTTTATTAATTAGAGATAATTAGGAAATAAAATGATTAAAAAGTCTTCTAGAAATGTTATTGAGTAATATTAGATAATTTCTGAATTTCGGTTTGAATTGTTTGATTTTATTGCAGGAATGGACAAATATTGTTAAACTCAAGATAGTTAAGAAGATTATGAAGATGCGTAGACTATCGGAGGTCGAAGAAATCAGGCACAAAGCAGTTTTGAGGAAGATTGATTCTCTATTTTGTAATCTTTATAAATAGTAAAAGCAATCCCAAGGATCTCTCGATCCTCAGGATAGCTTAATTTACCCATATCATTGTAATATATAGAGGGTGATGAACCATAGAGAAACATCCAAGAAATTTATCCAAGCATTCAGATCTCGGAATTGCTCTTTACAAGCAGTCCATTGCAAATGTTTTGCCAGTTATGGAATTAATAGAAGCATTGAGCGTTTTTACCATCTTTGCGTACTGAGTTTTGTTGGCAGCCAATTCACATTTTTATACTATCCTTATAAGCTTCCTACACCAGTGTTTTGCAAACCTTGATTTTTGTCACAATCCCTGAATAAAACGACACTATTGTTTTATATGCGTTTGCACACTTACCTTGGTTCTCGTTTTCACGACTGCAAGCGTGAAAACGTTGTTTTTTGAAGTCATATTAAAAATGTCACTGGATTGTTATGATCACTCTTGTATCTATGTTCATCGTGTTTTCCAATTTATTTATCGTTACACAATTGACAAGATTCCAAGATCATTATTCTTTTGGGCATTCTTATTTGTTAATGAGACTTCGTTTTACAAGACTGTGGTGATATTCTTTTGATCAAGTTTGTGATGCATTGGCGATTTGATTTGTATGATCTTTGATTGATTCCCTTGACACATGGGTTCCATGAAAATACATTGGTGTTAAACCCTTGGTATAAATTGTTTCATACGACACATAGTTCATATTATCAAACCCTTGGTGTGATTTCGATTTATGGCTTTGGTTTTGAAACTATAACTATTGCTTGCACAAATGTTTTATCCACCTACCATAGGTTTCGTTGGTTGATTGAATGGCATAGTTTTTAACACATACGCATAGTCATTTGAATAGTTATACACGCCGGCGGTTGTACTGTGGGTAATGACTGTTCTGCATGGGCCGAAATATCTCCACCACCTTCGCACGTTCTATCATAAATGTTTTCCCCCTATCCCAGGTCACCCCTGGTGTTTTTGGGTAAGCCTGTGAGTGTTCTGCCCCTATGCATACTCTGTTCGAACCCTAGTCCCTGCACCCTGCTCACTGTGTGCTCCTGTCTATGGCACCGGTGGTTCGCATTGAGCCGAATGGTAGCCAAGCTTTGTTGTTATTCGATAATGCTTGAAAGGATTTAGGAAACAGTGGTTGGTTGTTGTTTATACAGAGGTTCGAGGGTTTTAATATTTCAGTTGCACAACAATTTGCCCTTACCTTTGACAGGTGTAGGTCTAAAGTAGGTGATATACAGCTTGAACTCAATGAAGAATTCATAAGCTCTGCTACAGGATTAGCAGCCACGGGCTAGCGATGGTTTAAAAACTTCAAATTCAACGAGGTTTCGTGGCCTTTGCTATTCATATCATGAAAGGTTACATCCTGTGATAAAGGTATGCCTATTTCCACCCTTAAACCCAGGTGGCACGATCTTTTGATAATGGTTAAACAATTTGTGACCTGTGAAGGTTGGTATGGATTGGTTTTTCTTTACCACCTCCGGTTGTTGATGAATTTCATGGGTTATCCTTTGAACATGCCGCATTACTTCTTGCGTAGTCTTTACAAGATGGCTAAGAGGTTCAAATGCGAGAAGGCTGATAGCAGCTTGTTTCACCATGGCTTGATTAGACTCATCGTCGTCCACCATTTAAACCTTCACGACGATAATTGGCAAGCCTTTCTATCTCGGAATGGCTTTGTTGATTCAGAGTCTGTCCAAATCAACAAGTCTGTGGTCAGTGAGACTATGGTCGGGCCACCCGTGCCATTTCATATCCTTATACCCCCTGCCGAACCCTCGATTTTCCCTGACATCGACCTACCCGATACCCTAATCAACCCGTGCACAAAAGACAAGACTGAGGCTGTTAAGAAGCCTGTGAGTAAGAGAGTTAAGGGTAATCCTACTGTCGATAAAAAGGGTAAGAAAAATGCTCGATTGATATCGAGACTTGCCCAGAATAAACCTAATCCAAAAGTTGATCAAAATCCCATAGTTTTGAGCGAGGACTCGGACTCCGATATCGAGTGCTTCCTAGTTGGAGAGTACCCTTATTCCCATGGTCTATGCTCCGAGCAACCCTATGACTATGTATCTAATTTTCCCCCATGCCTAAAGAACAATCCTAACTACCCAGGAATCAGGCTACATAATGAAACCCTTGGTGGCTTACACAAACCCTCGCCTGTGTTATCGAAGCCCGAGCAATCGTCATGCATCCAATGCAATGTATGGATAGAGCGTTATTTCACTGATGTCCCCCTGCTACAATCAAAGATCAAAGCATTAGAAGAACAAGTGACAGTGCTGGCCAAGGAGAATGATAGGCTACGAACTAATGACAAGAAGCAAAAAACCACTGGTTCGATTGTTTTCAGGAATGTCGAAGCTGCAACAACCTTCGTCAATTCCAAATTATCATGACCAAGTTGTTTTCTGATTGTCCAGGTATGAATTTCAATTTTAATTTCATTTTATGAGTGGATTGAATTAATATAATGAATTGGTTTTTGGGCTTCGATTAGTTCTGTTCATTATTCGAAATGATTTTGTCATAGTTTGACCATCAAAAAACGATTATGTTGTGGATATTGTACAATAGCTTCATTTTACTAAAATCAAATTTAGTTATGATTTGGTTATGCGTTTTTGTCGTGCCCAGTTTAGTATAAGTAATTGATTGGTTTGTGATTCGGTTTGGTTTGTTTTTGAATCAACTCTGTTCGATAATTGATTTGGTTCGATTTTGATTAGTTTCTTTTGTTCCTAATAAACTCAAAACGACTCTGTTGACTTCGATTAGCCAGGGACGACTCTGTTTTGTATTGAATTAATATTCTTGTTTGGATTTTGGTTATATTCGACCAGTGCAAAAGATCTATTTGCTAAAATCGTGGAGCTGTGTTGATTTATAATGATTGTGTTAAATCCAAACTGTTTCGATTCGTTTTTGTTTTGATTTGATTGTTGCGTGTCTTGAGTTATCACGATTGCTTTTATGAGTTGGATTCGTATCGAAATTAGATTTGATGCTACTCTATTGATTTTGATTTTCAAAAACGATTTTGTTAAGCTCAAATCGACATATTTTGTCTCTGTTGAATTCGTATGAAAAACTCGGCTAATAGTTCGTTTTGAAATTGATGCAAGTGATGATTTCGTTGATTGTCAATCGATTTTGTCTGCCCCCAATTGGCAATAACAAACGTTTGACAAATCCCACATATCCTGTTATCAACCGATTAATTCAATTACGATTTCATTTGTGTCAATTTACATACAAGTTTTGATTTGATTTGCAAATAGCATGGGCCGATTGTATATGTTTAATATAGTTCTATCAATTTGAAAAATGATCCTGTTGATTTCGTTTGATTCGAAAATGATTTTGGTGTTGATTTCAATTGGTTCATGAAAACGATTTCATTGTTGTTGAGTTATTCAATACGATTCTGTTTACCCGAAATTATTATAACAAACTGAACAAAGTACATCTATCTTTGTAATCATTCGATTGATCATAATCTTGTCTGCTCTCGAATTAGTATAACAATTTTTTATTTGAATGACTCGTTTGTTTTCAAATAGCAATTAGATATTTGCTTAATAGTTTTAATTTAATTCTTTGAGTTTTGAATTGTTTTTAAAACGATTCTGTGTTTGATTTAGACTAGCTACAGAATCGCCAGATTTTGTAGCTAGTCTTAAAATTAGATTTTTGTTAATTTTATCAACAAAATATCCTTTTAACTTGTCTATTTTTGTTCTCTTTCAGGTACTTTCGAATTGCAATGGTCAATTGGGCATGTTGTGGCAGTTTAGGAGATATTTGTGTGATGAAGTTTTTATTTTAAGTTGTTAGTTTGAGTCAGAAACAGAGACTTGGGATATCATCCCAGATTTTTTGTAAACTGCTTTGATAATTCCCACAGGGATGTTTTACCCTGTGGGAAGTCTTTAAATACTTGTTATTTTTTTTGTAAAAAGAACCATCATCCTCACTGTGGGAGAACCAGACTATGGATTTATGATTCAGACTGAGACGAAAAATGATGTCTTGTAATAGCTTTCGCTTTCAATATATCAAACTTTTGTTTCAAGTTTTTGCATATCAGTTGACAATTAATTATCGACTACTTTAGCTATCATAATTCTTTGCATGCTGATGTGATTTGATTTATATGTTGTCTGTATCTGATCTCTCCTATTTTTAAAGTACAACAATTACTTTGTTTCAGTTAATGAATGACAAATTTCTCTTCTTTTTTAATTGAATCATTTTGTATAGATCGTTGCATGCAGATTTATCTAACTGTGAAGATTTGTAAATCATAAGATTGTTGTAATTTTTATGTCTTGTTTGTCTTGTAATTACATCTGAAGAGCACAACAACTTCCCATTTACGAGAAGATCGTGGAGAATCTGGTGCGGGTTTCCTCCCACCAAACAACTGAATTGACCATCATACACAGGACAAAACTGAAGCGTTACTTCAGGTCAGTTTGTTATTTAGTATTTAATAGTTAATTTGTTAGTATAATTTAAGTAGTTTAGTTAGATATATGTATAGTTTAGATTTGTAGTTAGAGTTATTATTTTAGTTGCTTATTTTAGTTAATTTTTATTTAGTTTCTTTCTCATAAAACTATAAAAATTCAAAAACAATGGTCTCGCTGTCTCAGGACAGATTACAAATGAGTTTTGCAGGTTTTCATTCAAATCTGTAATTTGTAAATATTGTACATTTGTAATTAAATTTGACTCTGTTAATAATTGAACATTTGATTTTATAGAATTATAGTTGTGTAGTATTAGATAGTAAAATGTATATATTAATAGTTTAAGATTTGTTTATTAGTTTGTTTTAATTGTTATTTTTATTTAGATTAGTTAGTTTAGAGTAGTTTTCTTTTGTTTTCTTAGGACTTAGATTGGCTAACGGAGCCGCTAAACCCGTCAGGGTGGGTTATCCCAAACAACTTGGGTTATTTAGACAACCCCGGACCGGATCCACTCTTCCAGTTGACGGACGATCAATTTCGCCCGTCAACAATTTTCTAGCAGCAGTACCTTCTGAAGACCATGGGCACAGTCGGAAGGAGTTACTGTCTCAATCTGTAATCATATCAATTTGATTTCAGTTCTGTGATTTAAATCTCTTTGCAACAGTTAAGATAAATGTGTGAGTGTGTTGATGTTTTCATAAATTAGTTATGCTATTTAATTACAGAGGATATATGTTTCATTTGAATGTTATCGATTGTTGTTCCATTTCCCATTGTTGTAGTTTGTTGATTGAAAGTTCCTCTCATTTTCGCATACACTATCCTTTTTATTAAGTTAGCATTTGTTGTTCCTTTCACTTAAATTAGTATTTTCTATTCTTTTCGCTTAAAGTTACATTTGTTGTTCCTTCTCAATTTTACAATACTTAGCTATTCTTTTCCAGCAGGTTAGACAATCATTGATAAATTGGTTTATGAAGAATTTTCATAGATTAAATTACTGTTTCCTAGCTAGATGAATTCAACAAATTAGTTAATACCTTTAATTCACAACATGTCATTAATCAGATTGCAATTCTATTGAGTAAGATCTTAGTTTCAGAGTTTTTAATGAATGTGTGAGGAACTTGATTATTGATAAACTCATATTTGCTTTAAATACACGATTTTAACCTCTACAACTATCTGCATAGACTTTGTTGATATTCTTGAAAGAAACTACGAATCCACGGTTGATAAATTAATGTTAAACTAAGGTTTCTTTTAGGAAATCTTTAGATCCCAAGAATTAGTTGTTCCACCTCTCCTTCTGATTCATTCGGCTCATCTGAATCATCTTCTTCATTCCTCAGTTCAAACCACACCTTCTCTAGATTATTCTCGGTCTGAACAATTTCCTCAGGCTCAGACTTACTTCCAACTTCTCTAAAGACTACATCTTGAATGAACATTGTTTTCATTGATGCAGGATCCCAGAGCTTATATCGTTTCATTCCTTCTTTTTATCCAATGAAAATACATTTGAATTCCTTCTTGTCCAGCTTGCTCCTCTTTTCCTTGGGAACATGCACAAATTCATCACAACCAAATGCTTTGAGATGTGAAACTGAAGGCTTCTTACCTGACCATGCCTCATGTGGAGTCGTGTCGATTAGCACCGACGAAGGAGACATATTCACCAGATATTTTGTAGTGTCGGCTACTTTTGCCCAAAATTCTTGTGCGAGCCCAACACCACTGAGCATGCTCCTTTCCTTGTCCATCAATGTTTTGTTCATTTTCTCAACAACTCTGTTTTGTTGTGGGGTATATGGTGTGGTATTTTGGCGTGCTATGCCACACTTCTTTCATAATGGATTAAATTATTTTCCACATAATTCACCACCATTGTCAGTCCTCAGCACCTTAATCTTCTTATCTGTCTGGTTTTCTACAAGAGATTTAAACTCTTTGAATTTCTTGAAAACCTCTGATTTCTTCCTGTTGGCACGGGGGCAGACCCAGGGTTCGACGCTCAAGCACACACCAACAAAGCCCTAACTACTGGCCCTTTCGGCAACACCTACGAAGGAGATGAAGTTTCACCCGAGGTAGAGGCAGGGCTGGTTGTAGGACTTAGATGTCTGCAACCTTAGTTGGGACACAAATATGTGATTATATCGCTTAGCAATTACCTAGCATAATTTATCCATCAATATTCAACCCTTATGACACTTCGCAGATGGCACAGAACATCACAGTATGTACTTAGATCTAAGATGATTCGACACTTAGCCATAGAAAGATAGATTAGATTCAACAGATCAATCACTAAGCATCTTATATATCAGACCTAACATTCATTCATATCTCATAAGAACAAAGCATAACTAGATCTATCTAAACACATCAAGGCATTTAGAAAAGGAGAGACAAACACATCAGGTCGAAGAACAAAGCACAACACACAGAGTTACCGTGGTTCACCCCCACCCTGGGGCTATGCCCACAAAGTCTTCTTCTTTATTATCTCGGTCAAGCAGTGTACAACACATAGCTCCAACAATTCTTACTTCGCACAAGAAAAAAGATCTGCGCAGCTCGCTAGATCCTTCTTCCTTTTACTTCAGCACAAACTACAACAACTTGCACTGAGCTCTGCAAGATTCTTACAATCATGCACAGAGCACTTACAATATACACCTGATCACACAGATCCAGTTACTAAGCCGTTAGGTATACATCACATAGATGCACTACCATATTCTACTTACATTGCCTAAGTATCTATTTATAGATTACAAAAACGGGCCTAAACGTGGGTAAACCCACAGGCTGACATCCCTTTCCTGTTACATTAACCCAAAACTCTAAAGGGATCCAAAAATAGGTCTAGCTCCCCCAATTTCCGCTTCGCGTTGTGCTCCATCTTTGACAAGCTAACGAAGTCCCAAAAACGGTCAAATATGACCAAGTGTTCTTCAAAACTTGGTCAAGGGCCAACAGGCCCTGAACACTCACCTGTGACTCGTCACGAGTCACTCAGGTCTGATCAATTCTGCCTCAAATGCCTCGATCTTGGCTTGGGCTGCTTCGACCTGCAACATTACTACTGCTTCTTGCTCGGTGAACTCCTGGATGAGTGCAACATTCACCGGCCCTTCTAGGTGCTGTTCTGCTGTATTCATGACCTGATCCAACTATGTTCCCTGGCTCTCGATCTCTGTAAAAAGATGACATGCTTTATCCTGCACAGGTTGGAGTCGTTGCATTGCTTCCATTAGCTTTCTCTGGATCGTATGGATTTTCTTCTGGGCGGTGCGCTGCTTGGCCAACCACTTCATTCTTTCTACGCGTGATAGGGCCTTCAACTGCACTTGTAGCTTTGCAGCTTGATGCTTCACCTCCTGGAGATGTGACTCCAATTTATACAATTCGGGGTTCTCGGTTAGGCTCTCATATATCTGTGCACTTCTGCTACTTAATTTTTTTCATTCTTCAGTGATTACTTTAATCCTTTCTACTGTGCTCTGGGCAGTTATTTCTCACTGGTCACGCTCTTCTTGCGGGGTACTTGGTATGGTCCGAAATTCTAAGTCCACGATTCTTTGTTGAAGTTGTTGAATAAATTCAACAAGCTTCATTACTTGGCATTCTAAGGGTTCTTCTACCTTCTGCTCTAAGCCAGTCACATAGAGAAATGCTCTGTTGATTGCTTCCTCGATCCCAATCTGCTTCGTGAGCAGTTTCTCTTTCTCCTTTTGGATCTTCACTCTATCTTCTTCAAATTTTGCTTGGAGAGCATCCTTCTCTTGTTGCGTGGCTCGACGTTGTTATATGATTTCCTCCTGTGCTTGCTTTAGGTCCTGGGTGACCTGCGATATTGCTTCTTCTGCTTTTCGAAGGCGTACTTCGACTGTGGAAACAATCTTGGGGAGTTGAACTAGTTCATCTCCCTCTTCTGTTGTTTCTTTTGGTAGGAGCGCAGTGGAGACTGCGCGGCTAGACTGAAGTGCTTGTTGCACTCCTTGGAGTTCACTTTCGATTCTGTTGTACATTGCCTCTTTCTTGGATTCCTACTTTTATGTTATCTCTTTGATAGCTTCATTCATAGCTTCTATGAGGAAACTGAAGTCATCTGGAGTGAGTGTGGTCTGCATCTTAGTTACGGTTTCTTTTGATTTCTTACGAGAGGAGGGTTCTGGAGGCAATCCTTTTCTGTTCTTTATAAATTTGACTTTGTCTTCCGCTCTTTGTTCAAATTCCTCTAGGCCTTCACCATTACCTCCTTTATCTGGTGATATGGAAGCCGTCCTTACATATTTTCTATTGACGTCCTAGATTTACTCATCTTTCTCTGTCTTCTTTGTTTTCTTTTTCTTACTGGGACCAGGTGTATCCTGCGCAGATTTTGGGTTGTTGATGTTTGAAATGTCTGTTGGATCTGTTGCAACAATGAGGTCTGCCGACCATTCCTTGGTGATCTCTTCTAGGTCTTCTTCTGTTAGCTTATAATAAGTCTGAAGTTGTTCTTGGTGTTCATCAGCGCGTGGAGTTAGGTATATAAAGTGGCGATCTACACTAAACTTTATCAGAGGTCAGAACCTTTGTAAAGTGTTCAGGGTTATGCGAGGTTCACCCCCTATGGATGCTTTCAATTGGTTATAATACGTGTGGAAAACGACATTCGATTGCCATTGCTTGTTCATGTCGGTTGAGTACCATAATGTACTGAACTTTGCGGCTAGTGGCTCAAAGGGGTCGAGGTCTAGGAAGGTTTCACTTGTCGGTAGCTCCCATGCAACAAAAGCGATTAGTATTACAAGCCATCTAAAATGTAATTCATGTCCCTGCTCCTGGGCTTCTCTACAGTCAATCTCTAGCTGGTTTACCAGGTACTTCGCCCAGTTCATCTGTAATCCCTCTGCACACTTCCCTGCGAGGTCAACTACAAAGCTGGATACTTGCGTTGGTATGTTCTTGTGTACCAACTTCCCTATGAACATTTGACAGGAGAGGCGCACTGCACCTTTCTCAATAGAAACTACCTTGTAGCCTCGTGCACCTTTTTCAACATCTCCATAAGTTTCTTTAATCCTCTGCGCTAATGCTCGATCTGAAGTCTTTCTAGGGTAAAACTCTTGTGGGTCAGGGCCCTGCATGATTAGCCCTGTGATCCGATTGATCAGCGTCGGATCAATAATGATGTGACGGTTTAACCATAGGTATCCTCCATGGTAACTTGCTAGCAACAATTTTACACAAGCATTCACCTCCTGGCGTTTGCCGAAGTGCGAGATTTTCATAACAGTGAGAAAAGTGGACTGCGTGAGATTCAACGTCCATTGTTGAGGGATGATCTTTGAATTCTTTCTCTTATTTCCTGTCAAGTACTTATATGGTGCGAGCATTCTGTAAACTTTACGGTCCCCCAGGTTGAAGTCACAAAACTTCAACGCTGCAACCTTGTCTTGATATGCGCGATAGGTGCGTACTCCTTTTGGTAGATATGAAGTGACTAGGGTGTATTCAAAGTCTCTAGGGACACTGTCTCTGTTAATCGCACCACTCATAGGGGGTATGTAATATGGTAGGATGGATGGCACTAACTTCGCGCTAGCCACATTGTTTTTATGCTTAGTTCTTCTTTTTGCGCCGGCTCGAGATGTCCCTGCTTGAGCAGTTGATGGGGAGGCCTGTACTCCTATCGTGGATGATGCTTGGATTCCGATGGACATTATTCTTTCGGACATGACTCTCTTAGTCATTAAGTCAATCAAAACTTCTTCAACTACTTTCTCAGCAGCGCTGAGCTCGTTCGACATACAAGATGGGGTCGACTAGCTCGGGTGTGAAAATGAATTCAGAGGCTACAGTGAATGTTATGGAAACTAGGCGATGATAAAAGGGTGAAGTAATATCAAGTTTTGGGCTCAAATTATCACTTAGCAGAAAGTATTTTTGGTGTCTGGCGCGATGGAATAAGTAGGGAAACTTAGCAACGGTCTGCTTGCAATGGACATGGGGCCTCCATTAACTCCATTCTATTTGTTCTGGTGTTGTCCAATGGTCTGGTGGTAACCCATAAATGCTTTCTGAACCATTCAGAGCATCAGTTGAATGGATATATTGGATTCCAACGACTATATTGTTTCGCCATGGCGAAGTGCCATAGGTCACTGTTTTGATATCCCGACGAAGCTCTATCCCTGTGATTTTTCCTTCTGCGAAGTTTCCTGTGGACTCTCCTGTAACTTTTCGATCTTGGCTTTCTTTTTTCTTATCTTCCTATCCTTTTTCCCAGTGAGCTTTGTCTTGGTCATCCTTTTTCCATTCTGATTCTTATCTTCTCTTATCATAGACACTTCACGATGATGAGATTCTTTCTTTAGATCCAAGGGTAATACTCCTTCATCATATGGATTAGGTATCTCGGTCTTCTGTGGTTCCTCTAATGCTCTTATAACTTTGATATCCCAGTCCCTGGTGTTCAATATCTTAGGTCTTTCCTCTTGTTCTTCCATCAAGTAGGACATCCTTCTAGTCATAAATTCCATGAGTTCTTGCTTCTTCTGTTCTAGGGCTTCCTTTTCTTCTTTTCTCCAGATCTGGTCTTTTTCAATCCAGATCTTGCCTAACAAAGCTGGAAATGGGGCATGGTCCACAATAAATTTAATAACTTTGAATTATTCCTCTGTCGAAGTTCCATGGGTGCTCATATCTATCTGAGTAATCCTGCCACATAGGGTTACCATTTTTCCTTTAAATAATCCTATGCTTCCTAGCAAAGGAATCATAGCAGGCCTTCCTAGGGTTTCCCAAGTACTTTCTGTCATAATGTTCATTTGTGTTCCCTCGTCCAGATCACAGTCAATGTCGAAGTCTCCTATTCTTACTTCGATTTTCTCCTATTCTTTGAAGATCTATGATAAACTAGCATCTTTATGTTCATTCAGGGCTTCTTTCATTTTCAGTAACATAATCTCTGATTCTTTCTGGGTTTCTTCTATAATCTTAGTCTCCTGATCTCCTTCAGATTTTTCTTGTTCCATATACATCTTTTTAAGTCTAGCAATCATTCTAGGGCAATCCAGTACTTCATGGTCCATAGCCTTACAACAGAGGCAACTAGGGTTTCTCCTAGGGCATTCCTTAGGAATATGTCCTGGTCTTCTGCAACTGTAACAAAGAGTTAATCCTCTCTTTCTCTTCAATGATCCCCAATTCTTCTTGTACTGCACACTAGGATCATAATGGTTAGCATGCAGAGGTTTCTTTCTAGGGTCCTGCATCCATTGGTTAGTCCAAATGTTTTTCTATGCATAGGTATGACATAACTTTCACTATTCTTATCATATCTATTCATATCAAACTTTCTTTTATCTAACAATACCCTAGTTTTCAAGCTAGGACAAAATCTATCAAGCATATCTAAATCCATACTTTAGAAGTACAAATTTTCACTTATTTTCTTCTACAGAGAACAAATCTAAAACTTGAACTATTCTTACCTTTATCAAAGCACAAAGCTTACAAATCTTACATCTTTTCCGTAGATCTGACCTCTTTCTTTCAGAAATTTCCAATTTTACTTTTCTTAGAGCACAGAGCGTTCATATCTCACTTCTTTTCTTCAGATCTGATCTTCCTTTCTTCAGAGCTGACCTTATTCCTAGTATAAATATTCACAGGTCGAGTAAAACGTTGCGCACTAGGGAAATGGATCTACGCACAGAGCTTATTTTGCACAAAGCTTCTTCTTCTTCAGTTCCCAACAATCACAGTTTCAGGTCCCGACAACGGAACCATTTGTTGGCATGGGGGTAGGCCTAGGGTTCGATGCTCAAGCGCACACCAACAAAGCCCTAACTACTGGCCCTTTCGAAAACACCTGTGAAGCAGATGAAGTCTCACCCGAGGTAGAGGCAGGGGTGGTTGCAAGACTCAGATGTATGCAACCTTAGCTGGGACACAGATTTGTGATTATATCGCTTTGCAATTTCCTAGCATAAATTATCCATCGATATTCAACCCTTATGACACTTCCCAGATGGCACAGAGCATCACAGTATGTACTTAGATCTAAGATGATTCAACACTTAGCCACGGAAAGATAGATTAGATTCAGTAGATCAAGAACTAAGCATCTTATATATCAGACCTAACATTCATTCATATCTCATAAGCACAAAGTATAACTAGATCTATCTAAACACATCAAGGCATTTAGCAAAGGAGAGACAAACACATGAGGTCAAAGCACAAAGCACAACACACAGAGTTACCGTGGTTCACCCCCACCCTGGGGCTACGTCCACAAAGTATTCTTCTTTATTATCTCGGTCAAGCAGTTTACAACACATAGCTCCAACAATCCTTACTTCACATAGGACAAAAGATCTGTGTAGCTCGCTAGATCCTTCTTCCTTGCACTTCAACACAAACTGCAACAACTTTCACTGAGCTCTTCAAGATTCTTACAATCATGCATAGAGCACTTACAATATACACCTGATCACACAAATCCAGTTACTAAGTTGTTAGGTATACATCACATAGATGCACTATCGTCTTCTACTTACATTGCCTAAGTATCTATTTATAGATTACAAAAATGGTCCTAAACGTGGGTAAACCCACGGGCCGACATCCCTTTCCCGTTACATTAACCCAAAACCCTAAAGGGACCCAAAAATAGGTCTAGCACCCCCAATTTCTGCTTCACATTGTGCTCCATCTTTGACAAGCTGTCGAAGTCCCAAAAACGGTCAAATATGATCAAGTGTTATTCAAAACTTGGTCAATGGTCAACACTTCCTCAGGAAATATATCCATGTCTTCCTCGAAAAATCATGTATGAAGGAGACATAATATATGGATCCAACAAGTGAAGGAGATGTAACAGGGCCAAACACATCATTATGAACCAACTCTAGAATCCCATTTTCCCTTGTCGCTCCAGATGGGAACCTCACCCGACTTTGTTTTCCATATATACAATGTTCACAAAAGTCGACTTCTAAATTACATTCAGGAAAATCTTCGACCATACCTTTGTTATGCATAGCTCGAAGTCCTTTTTCTCCTATGTGTCCCATCCTCTCGTTCCATAACATTGTTGAGTCGACTTTATGATGACTTGTTGAGTCGGTTTGAATCGACTCAGCCTGAGTCAAGTCGAAGTCGAGTTGACTTTAGGAACACCAACGATGTTGCATCCAGTCGATTCGACACTCCCTAGTAACTTGTATAGGGTTCCAATCTGAACTCCTTTAATTAAGACCATCACACCTCTAACCATCTTGCACAAATCCCTCTGAAATAGAGTGTGCACCCCTGCATCACTCATCTTGCTGACATATATCAGGTTTCTTGCCAAACTCGAAATGTGTAGCACACCTGAAAGGGTTTTACTGCTCCCATCCTACAATATTAGTCTAACTCTTCCCCGTCCAACAATTTTGGTTGTCGAGTCATCCCCCAAGAACACTTCTCCTCCTTCATATTGTTCATATTTGCAGAACCATTCTCTATGTGGTGTCATATGATAGGATGCTCCTGAGTCGATCAACCAAACATCTTGATCTGAATGTGTACTGGTCGACGCCAGGTAAACATCACCTCCTTTATTTGGAGTTGTCTTTCTCCCAGTCGACTACTTCTTGTCGGATCCTGTACTGACTTCCATTGCCTTCGACTTGCAGTCCCTTTTGTAATTCCTAGCTTTACAACATTTCCAACATCTTCTTGTTGATTGAGAAAGGGATTTAGATCTACCCTTTGACTTAGAATAATTTCTACCGAAGAATTTTCCTTTATCTCTGTCAACCGGTCGACCTCTCACCATTAAAGCATATTTGGTCGATCCTTCCATGTTCTTCCTTCTCATTTCTTATGAAAGTAGAGATGCAACCACATCTTCTAGCACTAATGTGGTTGTCTTAATCTCTATAGCCATGACTAAGCTATCCCATGAGTTTGGAAAAGAATATAATAGGCTAATAGATTTCTCCTCCTCAATGATTTTAATATCCAGATAATATAATTGAATTATAATGGTATTAAACGCATTTAAATGATTAGTCACCGAACTTCCCTCACTCATCCTTAGAAGGTATAGTTTATTTCTGAGAAACAACTTATTTACCAGGGATTTCGACTAGTACAAGCTCCCTAACTTGTCCCACGGTTTCTTTGCCGACTCTTCACCTGTGACATTCAACAATACCGAATTTGCAAGACAAAGTCAAATCATACTCCTTGCTCTTCTCTTGAGTTTCTCCCATTCTTCCATCAACACACCTGTCAGCATGGTGCCTGGAAAAATGTTGTCCATTGTTCTAGATCTACAAGGAGATCTTCAATTTTAAGCTTCCAAAGCTCAAAATTATGGCCATTGAATTTTTCGATCTCCATTCTCGAGTTTCTCACCATTCTTTAACACAATCTTTAAAGATTTATGACTTACAACTCTTATTGAACCTAAGGTTTAGCTCATATCCAAGGTTATTATACCAAGCTATGATACCACATGTTAGGAAATGAGACACACTTCCATGCTAAACCTAACAGTAGAGAGGAAGAAAGATTTAATCAAGAAAGTACATGACAAAGAAAACACACAATACACATAGATTTTACCCTGGAAACCCGAACCGAGAAAGCCAACATTCCTTGAGCGTTTTTCTCTCTTGTTGTCTTATTCATTGAGAATAAAAGGTTGCATGTCTAACCTTGGTCCACACCTAAGACACAATCGACATGATACCCTCTTTCTTTACACAGGAACAACCTTGTAGCCAATTTGACTTACATCTACATGACCAACAACTTCTACGATTATTGATTCTTGGTGATTAGCCATTCATCATCTTTTTACAATTTTACAACACACCTTCTTTATAGGCTTTATAGTAGGAAAAACCCTAAATAAAAGGCACCCAAAAATTATTACAAATAAAAGCAGATCATTGGCTACAAATCCTGCGCATCTCGGGAGTCTGTTACAGTTGACTACCAAGTCGGATTACCAGTCGACTACCAGTCAACCTTCATTATGTTGCTACATGCCTTCCTGTCGACCTCTTGTCGGTTGACCTATTCGAGTTTACCCAGTCGAACCACCTCAACCTTTGATTTACTATCGATTCCTTCGACTTCATCTTTACCCGGTCGAACCACCTCGACCTTTGACTTCGACTATCAGTCGATCCACCTCGACTAGACTTTCACTGCAAAGGATATAACAACCCAACACCTTCCATTAGTGATGATGAAAAATTTCAAGAGGAGGAACCACAAGTCAACTAGGTAGAAATGAATCAAGAAAAGACTTCATCTATGCACATCCCAATAGTGGTTCATGAACAACTTGATCATATACCATTATAGCAGGAGGAGCCACTCTTGGTTCAACCAGAGGATATATATATTTTTCTTAAGAATCTGCATTCAAAGGTTGTTCTTCATCCTGTGACTGATAAATGCTTGGATATCAAGGTTCATCAAGACCCAATAGAGTGAAGGGTGATGGAGGTATTTTAGTAGGTATATTTTAACAGTTTCGAATCTCATGCATTCATACTTATTACTATTGAAATACCATGTTCTATATCCCAACCAACAACCTTAAATTATGCCTTGACTAGAAAGTACATCAAGACACATTTCCGACATAGGATATTTCTCGATTGGTTGCATTGGAAGGTTGACTTTGTTGATATTTCCCATTGGACTATTCACCCGACTACATGGTTACATTGGTCATTTGAATATGTTGATGTGATCATGGCAGCTTTGAGGTGAAAATTTTGGTTTTTAAGGGTATTAGTACTAGGTTCTTTCCTTCTTGCATGTCATTTTAGTTTCCTTTCTTGCTAAATTTTATGTTTTTGGACAAAAATTTAACTTTCCTTTGCAAAGAATTTCCATTCAGTTATTTTAGTTTTCAACCTTTTCTTAGTGTCGCTGATTTTTGCCAAATTATATCAACATGTGGCCGTGTCTTGTGATGATTTTACATTCATAGTATAGTGGCCTTCCACTTTGCTATTCCTAATTCAATTCTAAGTGTCTTGTCTTGCATACGTTGAGCCTTTGTGTCTTATCATTAGAATGAGCTTAGATGGGGGTTCCGTTTGTTCATGTTCCCAAATCATTGAGCCTTTAGGATGGGTAGTTGAAGAGACATAGGAGAGTCTTTAATCATCTTATGTATTGTCTCTTCATTTATTATCACCAAGTCTTTTTCTTTGGGCCAGTCGTCCCCCTCATCCACCAATAGGGATATGGTACCATTCATCATATATCTTCCCGAGTCATCACTTCACGATGAGGGAAGAGTGTCATCATTGCTCTTCTTTTCAGCAGATCATCCTGCATAGACTTCGGTACATTATCTCCAGATGGTCTAGAAGTAGAGCACCTTGGTATTTGTTAGCCTCATTGGCGGTTATCTCACATTCGATAATGTTGAGCATTATTGGGCTTTGATTGGATGATCCTCATCATTATTCTACTTCAAAATATCTTTCATAGTGACAAGTTGTGCTCATACCTTAGGATCCATTGACATTATTGGTGGGTTTCCTTCACACTTGGCAGGTGTTTACATTATTGACATATGACTAAGTGACTCTCTCCCATGTGTCGACTTCAACACATTTACAACAGGGAGGAGTGTACATGGTAGGTGGTAGTAGGTAGTGGATTTCGATGAGACCCCTTATGTTTCATTTTATCAATGACAGGTTTATATTACTTTAACTCCATTTCCCATTGGACAAGATTTGGTATCACATGTTATCTCATAGGGCCTTCTTCTTCCAAATAGGTACAAGGGTCTATTGGTGCATTCCTTCAGTTCTCTTAGAGCATCATCACATTTTTTAGATACAAAGATTCATATGTTTCTCGACATCCCACAAGGGTATCCCGTCCACTTGAGTTTCCATTGTTAACCCTTGGATTTTCACCCATGAAAATCCCGAGGGTTAAGAGCCAACATAGTCCATTTTGGTTGACAGTCATAGATTTACCCAGGTTGAGCACTTATGTGAGTTGGAGGTTGGTTCCCATCGGAGAAAGATATGCGACTAGTTGGTGGTTGTTTTTCTTTAGAGATAGAGCTAGCACAGTTTCACATGGATTTGAGAGAGATTGCTATTTTTAGCAAGTGCCCTAATTTTTAAGAGATAATGACTAGAGACTCATATGACAGTTTTGAGCATACAATATTGGTCCTTGCACGATTCCGAGCTCGATGACGCTTTGTCTCAGGATCATGCAGGTACTTTCTATTTTTAGCAGGTTGAGCTTCAAATCTCAGATAAGGATTCTAAGTGTATAATGTTGATCCTTGAGACATTCTAAGTCAGTGGGACCTTTTTCGGGATCACTTGTTAGTATTTCTATTTTTAGCAGGTGGAGCATCGGGGATCGCATGTCAATTTTGATTACATATTTGGAATCCTCATGGAAAATCAAATCCAATGAGTATAATATCATTGAAATGCAACAAGATTCTATTTTGAACAGTGTCTATTTTTAGACATTTGACTTTTGGCGGTGGTCTCCTAGTCATCTTGGACATATTTTGTAGTTTCCTATTTTTTAGGGTCAGACCCCTATTTTTAGTAGTTTCTATTTATAGTAGGGGTGGTTGCCTCCAAAGGTGACAAGTGGCAGGGTTAGATTCTGACAAATGACAGTGACGCATTGTGACATGTGGTAGCTGGATGACATAATTAATAGAGGGGGCACACTTTTCAAGGAACAAGACAATTAATTAATTAATTAAGAGGGTACATGGGTGAGTTAGTACACATGATTAATTTATGTGTTTGAGTTGAATAAAGATAAACTTTCCCTTTGATACACATGCTCCATATTCCTTACGCATATTCCCTAAGTCTCATTAATGTGCCTCCATTTTCCCTATTTTTTACCCTCCACCTTTTTCTTTTCTGATTTCCTAGCACATTGTCTTAAATGAGTCTCATTTTTTCCTAATTTCTAGCTCTTTCTATTTTCTAGCACATTGTATTAAATGAACCTCTATTTTCCCTATTATTTAGCATCCTCTCTCTCCCTAATTTCTAGTACAGTGTCCTAATAAGCCTCCATTTTCCCTACTTTTAACATTCTTCTCTTCCCTATTTTATAGCATTAACATGCCCCCATTTTTTCCTATTTTCTGACAGATTAATTCCTTTTCCTAACTCCTATTTCATATCCCATAATACTCCCTATTCCTTGCACATATTATTTTCTCCATACAAATTACTTCCCTATTTATTAGCACTCCTATTTTTCGATATTATATCTAATTAAACATGTTTTTCCCCTCCACACATGTTCCTTTTTTCTCTCTCATATGCTATTCTTTTTCTCCTTTACGTGTGCCCATTCTTATTTTTAACCCACTCCACTCCACTCCACTCCACTCCTTTCCTTTCCTTTCTTTAGTGCTTGCATTATTATACCATGTGCTCCCCTTTACTCACACTCCACCACCTCGTCTTTTACTTTCCTCCTTCTCCTTCTTTCTCTCTTTTCTTTGTTAACGTGTGTTAGACTCCTTTTCTCCCCTCTCCATGTGCCTTGATTCCTATGTTGCAAATCCCTTATTCTTCCCATGTGCACTTCTTTCTCTCATATTTTTACTATCCACCTTACCCCATATATCTCACTTTCCATTACCCCACACCTTTGTTTATCCCTCTATTACATGTGTCTCTCTCCCATGCATTGGTTTTTTTCCATGCGTGAGTTTATCTCCCTCTTCCACACGGATGGGTTTTCCTCATCTTCATGCGCCATTACTCACTCATGCACATTACTATTAGCTTTTCTTTGGATGCGTATTCATATTATTGCATTGATAAATGTGCCCCTTCTCCTCATTGTTAGGCTCCTCTTCATTGTTATTGGTTAGATTCTAGTAGCAACAATATACATAATTTGTATTTCTCTTCTCTCATTCTTCTTATATAGTTTAGCTATTTTTTTTGTGCGAGGATATTCATTGTACTGGTTCTTGACTTGTTTTTTATGGTGCAATTAGCTCTTTGATGAACCATTAATAAAGAAGTGTTGTGTTTGTATTGAGCTTTTGTTTTTTGTTGGTATCGTGATCTTACTTTGTGCATTGATTAGTAGTTTTTAGCCGCTTATTGTGATTAATTTCGATATTTTAAGTGGTTTCCATTTCTTCTTTCTATTAATCTTTCTCATGCTAACATTGCAGGGATCTTTCCAAGTAATTATACTATCTTTTTCCCTAATGTCTTGGGCGGTTTTACACGCTATCCAAGACAAGTTTAGCTGTTGTTTTTTGGGTTTTATTGCAAAAAATCAGACCCAAATCAGCAGTGAGGTACCTGGGGACTTCCCCCAGTGGTTGGCATGCACCAACTCGAACAACGAGGAAGTTTGCTTGTGACATTTGGGGTATTCTCTCCTTGAATTAGCTACTTTTCCATCATCGATTTTACATTTATATTAGATCTGATTGGAGGGTGAAAAAGTATGCTAACACATAGGTAATAGAAATTAAAGTTATTAAATTTGACTATGTCAAATATCATTGGAATTTTGGCAAAATATAAGGTGACAATTATGTGATCATTTTAGACATCTATAACAATTGTTTTCATACTTTCAACAACTGTAACAACATTTTTCTATCTACCATATTTTTCATATTGCATTTCCTTATGTTCCACTATCAATCCTTAATGTTTTCTCCCATGGAACCCTTCCATGATTTGATTGTTTATTCCATGGCATTGTAGGCATATTACTATGGAGTGTCGCTCTCTTTGAAACAACACACCCGTCTCACATCCAACGACACATTCATTTTGTGTTGTCACCCAATATGTTCTTATTACCAATAGCAAGGTTTAAATGCATCCACTAAGGGTTGAAGCATCACCACTCTAGATCTAAAGGAAAAATCTCAGGTTAAAGGGGTCAATCCTTGATTAATTTAGATATCCTCTAAAGCTCTATCTCTTAAAGATAATCATTGTAGCTTTATTTGTGACATATTTTAAAATATTCATGAATGTTGTAATCTATTGACATAGGTAACAAAAAATAAATTTATTAAAGTTGAGTATGTCAACTATCATTAGAATTATGACAAGATATAAGATGACAATTATGCGATCATTTTCAACATCTATAATATATTTTTTTCATACTTTCAACAACTATAACAATGTTTTTCTGTCTACCATATTTCTGATATTGGGTTTCCTTATGCTCCATTATAAGTCCTTAATGCTTTCTCCCATGGAACCCTTCCATGCTTTAATTGAATATTGCATGGCATTGCAGGCATATTACTATGGAGTGTCACTCTCGTTGAAACAACACACCTGACTCACATCCAACAACACGTTCATTTCATGTTGTCACCCAATATGTTCTTATTACCAATAGCAAGGTTTAAATGCATCCATTAAAGGATGAAGCCTCTCCACTCTAGACCTAAAGGAAAAATCTCATGTTAAATGGGTCAATCCTTAATTAATTTAGATATCCTCTAAAGCTCTATTTCTTAAAGATAATCATTGTAGCTTTGTTTGTCACATATTTTAAAATATTCATGATCAAAATATAAGGTGTTCTCATGAACTCATCATAGTGAAATCCTTTCCATTGCACCATTTAGAAAGGCTCGTGGAAATGGAACATAGTTAATAACATCCACCTCAAGAAGAACTTAATAGGTTTGCGGGAACATAACATGGTCAATGGTATCTAAAATAAGGAGAACAGTCTAGAATAATCACTCTAACATTATCACCTCTTAATGCCGCAAGTTCAACCCTACCTCCAGGGGCACCCATGACTACCTTAAGGTACTTATTGAATCTGGTTATTTGATCCTTAACGAATGGTGTGGAAATCTTCACTCCCAACTGTTAATTCCAGGTTCCATAAGTTTGAATTCAAGTGCACATATTACAAGCATAAGTGCACTTATAAATTCTGTTTAAGATTTTCCTGGCACCTTAAAGTAACAACCATGGAATTCGTTGGAGGTAGCACTCGAACTTGTCATATAAAGAGGTGATAATTAACATGACCATATTACAATCATAAGCCTATCTCCACGTTCTCCTTACATATCTTCTTAAAATCCTACCGTTTAACTTGGTTGGGCTCTAGTATGGTGATAAATTAATGGAGGTTTAGTAAAGTAAAGTCTATATTTGATTTTCAATGTGCTCACCTAAATAACCATATTACAAACCCAAATCTACCTCCATATTCTCTAGATCCGTTAAGAGCCTATGATTTAGCAACCAATAAGCATATGGTCAAGAATGATGGCATAAATGGTGTTGTAGCCTTCTTCGATAGGCCTTGAATGAGAATTTTCCAACTCTCTTCTTACTAACTCGAAGAATGAAAAATTTGCTTGAAAACACTAGTTCGAGTAACAACAATAAAAATCTCAAATCTTCTTAAACCAATTATTAATGAATAAAGACCAACTAATATTAATTGTAGATATAATCTTAATAACAACATAATTACATTTAATAAGCTTATGCAATCTTTTCTTTTTTATATTCATACTAAGACTTCTTTCAATTATATACATAATTTTATTACCATTAAATAAAATATGTTTGTAAAAAACAACATTATTAAACTCGGTGTACTCATAAGTTAGTAAAAGTCTACCTAGAAATTCGAAGAACCACCCCTAAGAATTCAATACACAGAATTCAATGATTCTCTCTATAAAAAACGATTCATTAATCTAAACCATGGTTTACTTATAAATTAGTGAAAGTCTACCTAGAAATTCCAAAAACCGACTCTAGGAATTCAATACCGGTCAATGGATAACTTAAATATTCAGCGCATGTGTTTGATACTCATCACAATGAACCACTTTGAATTAATTATTCTAAAAGTTAAAAGTTATAGTGTGAGTGTTTTAATGAAAGTATTTAAATTATTTAATAATATGAGTTTGATTTAACGTAATTTAAATTTAAATGTTTTATAAATTGATTTTGTAATTATTTAAAATAATGAAAAATGATATTTTTTAAATAATAATTATTTTAAATTAATAAAATTGTAAATATTAAAAATTAATATTCAATTATAATAAAAATATTTAAAAATAAAAAATATTTATAAACCAATCAAAATCTTAAAAAATTCCAAAGGTTATAAATATCCATTATATTAAATCTTCACACTTTTGTCACCATCATGTCTTGCATTATAATATATTTTTTGATATTAACAAGTTGATTACCTTATCTAGGTGAGTTCATCATGTGTATGTGTTGCATTATAATATTTTATTGATAGTAACAAGTTGATTACCTTATCTAGGTGAGTTGAATAAGTGAAATAGGAATGATACATGCATCTCATATGGTAAATATTATATATTTTCTAACTTTAAGTCGATGAGTTGGGCTATGTTCTCAATCAAATTAGAACTAGTATCTATATTTTATATTTAAAGTTAATTGGTTGTATTATGGTTTAGTAATATTAATGATAATAAGAGTTTGTTTTGATTTTAAGTGTATTTTGTATCATTTGAAAATACATGTTTCAAGAAATTGGTAGTCAATATACACTTTGTTATGCAACATTGAATGCTGTCGTGGGTGGTGTATTGGTTGTCAGATTTAAGGGTAATACAGTCAATACACCACTTGCCATAACATTCAATACTGCATAACAGAATAAATATTGTTCACCCAAACAATTGACCTGACCCCACCTCACTTCAACATCCCAGACTTCACTTCAACATCCCAAACTTCAGTGATTTGTTTTACATAACTTGACTAAAAACAAATCAACATAAGGACTTCTATTTTAATTACTTGCTATATGGTTGTACATTTATTTATAGAAATATGATGAAGTACTTTTATTTTAATTACTTGCTACTTAGTTGGAAGACCAATGAACATTTATCCATAAGAAGAAGATATGCATATAATTATCATCATATTTCGTCATAACATTGAACAACTAAACAAACTTTTTCAATTTTATATTAGATTGATTTTTTTCTAATAGTTGGAATGCTATGTCCAACTACCTGTCATAACAAGATACATATTGTTCACCCAAAAAATTGACTAAAAACAAATCAACATAAAAACTTTTATTTTAATTACTTACTACATAGTTGGACATTTATCTATAAAAATATAAAAATATGATGTACTTTATTTTAATTTCTTGCTACCTCGTTGAAAGACCAATGAACATTTATCCATAAAAAAAAATATGCATGTAATTATCATCATGTCTCATCATAACACTCAACAACTAAACAAACTTTTTTAATTTTATATTAGATTGATTTCTTTTCTATTGGAGCTTTCTTGTTGTACTTAAAAAGGAAAATGTATTTTTTAATTAAAATGTAAATATATTATTTTGTAAAATGTTATTTTTATTTTAATTTAAATAATAATAATTTATTTATTTATTTTTATAAATTATATATATAAATTCATTTAATTTATTATTATTATTAAATAATTAATATATTATTTATAAATTAAATGTGAATAAATTTTTATATACATTGTTGACCTAATATTTATTTTAATTTATTTTACAAAAATAATTTATTATAATAAAAAAATATATTAAAATAACATTCTTATAAAACTTATTTTAAAAATAACACAATAATATATATTATAATATACTTTGATTAATCAAAAGGTGAGAAGACTAGGAGTGAAGACTTTACACTTTTTAATTGTCTTCTTTACATTATAAATATGTCATTATCTTCTTTTCCAAACTTTGATGTTTTTGTTTTAATATTTTTGTTATTGGGAAAAACACATGTATTATTGGGCAAATTGGTGTTGCTAAAGTTCTCATTTTTTTCAATTTAT
>ML837857.1:32861-45101 GCA_009831015.1 Picea engelmannii | reverse complement strand
CTTTTGGTTTCTTATTTAATGCAACTTCTACTTCCTCTTCTGATGAGTGGCTTATTGATTTTGGAGCATATTATCATATGACTAAGGATAAAGCCATATTTTCTACTTTTAATGAATGTAACACCAAGAAAATATTTGTTGGTGATGATAGATCTCTTAGTGTTGTAGGGTCTAGAACAGTTCAGATAGATAATGGTTATTTCAATGATGTATTATGTGTTCCAATTCTTTCTTGCAACCTCTATCAATATATCAAATCACTCATTCAGGTGAAGGTAAAATCGTAGAGTTTTCGCCTCACCAAGTTGTAATCAATGATCTAAAAGATCCTAAGCATGTTCTTGCAATTGGAATTGTTGATGATATTACCAAGTTGTACAAGTTTGACAACTTTCGGTCATCATTTTTTTCCATCAGCTTTTGTTGCTCATAGTGATGACTTGAGCAAACTTTTACATGAGTGGTTTGGTCATATAAACTATCTCTCATTGCAACAACTATGTAATCAACATATGGTGACTGGTCTTCCTCTTGTTTCTTGCAGAGATGGTGTTTGTGCCGATTGTGTTCTTGACAAACATCATCGGGACAATTTTGACAAATGTGCCTCTTGGCATGCCTCGACCCCTTTGCAGCTTGTTCACAATGACTTGTGTGGTCCACTTTCTTCTCTCTCTTTTTTTTTTTCCCTGGGTGCAAGTATTTCTGAACTTTCATTGATGACTTTTGCAGATGCACTAGGGTTTACTTCTTAAAACTTAAGAGAGAATTTTTTTTCCTGCAAGTCCCTTGTAGAAAAATCAATCTGGACATCAACTTCAAAGGTTAAAAACATATAATGGAGGAAAAGATATGAACAATAATTTTACAAGTTACTGCATTGCATAGGGAATCCAAATGCAACACATTGTTCCATATACACCACAACAAAATGGTGTTGTTGAGAGAAAGAACCACACATTAAAATAAATGGCTAGTTGTATGATCCAATCTAAGGGATTAAGTCTAAAGTATTGGGTGATAGCCATTAACTATGAAAATTACATAGTAAATCACATTCCCACAAAGGCTCTTAAAAATATAACACTAGAAGAATCATGAAATAACATTAAGCCAGATGTAAGCCACTTCTGTGTATTTGGCAGTGTAGCATGGGTTCACATTCTTGATGAGAAAATGAAAGATTTACAACATAAAAGTGAGAAGTGTATTTTTGTTGGTTATTCTGAATATTTCAAAGGTTATAGACTTCTTCAACCTCATTCAAATGAAATTATTATTTGAAGAGATGTTAAATTTGATGAAAATCTCTTAGCTTGTGAGCCTAATTTGACGTTTGTCCTTCTTCGGCCTGCAATCCATCTTCGATGTTTGTTCCATATTCTATTCCTATTCTAGTTTCTTCTTCTTCAAATGATGACAATGAGTATGAAAATACACATCCGTCTACTCACCTTCTGTTGATCTACATTCGTGATCAATATTTGAACATTCATAGTTAAACTTAATTTTTGTTCTTTTCTTTTTCTTTTTCTTCTTGAATATCCTTACTTAGTCTCTTTTTCCTTTTAAAATGTGGGTTGTAAGTCATACTACTATTAAATTCTCAGATCTGCACACCCGCAAACCTTTGTATTTATACTTAGTTTGTTTTTCTCTTCTTTCAATTTTCCAGCACTTATTCATTTTTCAGTGATGCAAGAGTATCGATGCGGGAGTACAACATATTCCAGACCCACATACCCATAAGTCTCCAGACCGGCAATCGCGCTACCCACAAATTGCACCTCTTACCTCCGCGTCCTCCAAAATGCACCTCTTCTTTTACCTTTTCATACTTAGTCATTTTCTTGAAAAGTGGATGCGAGACGACTAACCATCCCATTTACCTTTTTCTTATGTCCACAAACTCGCATGCCTTCCGACCCACAATCCTACGTTCTACAAAATATACCTCTTATTTTTGCGACCTGCAAAATCACCCTCTCTCATACTTAGCCGATTTTCTTACTATGGGTGCGAGACACTTTCACTTTTTCCTTTTCATTCCCATATGGTCCCAGGCCCGTAGGTCTGTAGACCTAAAATCCCACTTACTACATAGCACACCTTCCAACCCTCATAATTCACCTCCATACTTAAACACTTTTCATCCTCCACGACATCCCATCACCACTTCGCATCACATTTATTTTCCCTGCCACTTGTGTGAATATAATATCATTATTAAATTCGCGAAGATCCCATAAACCTTGTAATAAATTCAAAAATCTTGTCGTGCATGATGACAACCTTGAAATGAGAACTACCGTGATTAAACCATCAGGATGATACACGATAAATTAAATAAGAACTAATATGCCAAGATAGAAATATCGATAGTAGCGCCACCTATTTCCAAAGCTAAAGCAATGAAATAATGTCAAGTGAGAAAATGAATTGTATTGTGGGGATACACTAAACACACTTGGGAATGAATATTAAGAGTTCCAATGGTCACGAGCATACAACTACTACAAGGCCTTTCCTCTGATTGAGAAAAAGATGAACCTAATCTGGACTTCAAGCATAGCCCTTGCTGGTTGTGTTCCAGAGGTAACATATTTTAGAGAGCTTGTTCAGTGGTGTGTAGAAAAATTCAATTAAGAGAAGGGAATATTCTATCTCCAAGGACAACAACCCATACATTTATCTCCTTCAGTGTTTACCAGAATGTTGTGGCTCCCCATTCCCACCATGCGATTCAAAGGTGAGGGGGCTAATGAATTTCTCAAACAATACAAAGGAGGAGGAGAAATCCTTGATAAATATATGGTTGACCAAAGAAATAACACTTGTTTTTCCAAGAGTGAGGTAAGTTCCTTGAAATACCCATACAGGGAATTTTCCTGGTTCTTTGCTTGTATCATTGGTTTGGAGTCCACAAATTTTGTTCCAAGAAATATCATCTATGCCTTTCATTTCGCTTTGCATGAAAATGCCATCATAGATTGGGGTCACATTATTTCTAGTGAAATGTCATTTCAATTAAGTAATTTGAAAAGGACCCAGAAATTTTATATGACATCCTACCTTATTTTCTCCATATCCTACTGTCATGTGTTTGATGACTTGCCGAGGGAAAGGAACAATGATTTTAAGATATAACCAGTTTACACCTGATATTAAACTTTGTGGAGGTACAAAGCTCAGTACAATTTTTACCTGGTTCACAATAATTTCATTTCAGAGTTTAAAAAGTTATTTTTTGGCCCGAGTACATCGATATTATCACTTGAAGCCACCACCTTTCTCGTAGGGAAATGAGTTTTTGAGACAACTAAAGATTTTAGTATTATCAGGTTGTTTGGATGGGTTTTTGAGACAACTAAATATTTCAGTATGTATCAAACAAACATTTTGTTGTGGAAGTTTGTAGGAAATATAAGACTTGGGATCACTTCTTCAACGAGAAGAGAAAGAAGCAATTCAATTGAAAGTTGCATGAGCAGACGAGTTCACTGAGACAATAGAATTCTCCGAAGAGGAAGTTGAAAGGTGACTGCTTAGATACATCAACATAAATGATGAGGTATATGACACATTGCACCAATTAGGCATGGACTTAAGAGAAATTGATAATGAAATGTTCGAGATAAAAACAAGGATTGAGATCATGGTGGCCCCCATGAGGGAATATATTGAAGAATGATTAAGAAAATCCTTAATCAAAATCACCGAGCCAGCACAACAAGAAATGGTTGCAACAATTATGCCACCTCAACCATAGAAAGAATCTACAAAAGAGGCACCTCCAAACAAGTAAAAGGGTTAAAAAAAACTTTCCATTAGAGTGAGTCAAGCAACAACACTATTCCTACCCTTCTTATCTTTCTTCTACAATCATTTGTCATACTGCCTTCCATTTCCTAGTAATCTGTGAAACCTGGGCTGATCTTTGATTGTTTTTCTTGTGTCTTCCAGGTATTTTCATTTTATGGTCCGTGGGAGCCCCATCCCAATCCTCTCTGAAGGATAAACACAAATATTTATTTTCAAGACATTTTGCATTGTATATTTAAAGACTCATATTATTTTTGAGGTTCCTAGAGAATTATTTTGGGATATTACATTATTGTAATCTCAAAGACTTTGATTCAAGCATGAGATTTCAAATGTTTATCTATCATAATATTTTTTTTTCCTAATGAAATGATCATTTAAATTTGTTTTCCATATGCGGTCCATATTTTCTTGTTTCCTTTCTTTGGATATTGTGTTTTGTCTTGATGAATGTTGTGATGGAAATGTTAGCCTTTTTACTTTCATACTCTATTGGTTTATGAACTTTGTAATATATTGTAAATAGTTTACTTTTATAAGATACTTGGTCAAGTATTCTTTGCATGTGAATATTTATTTTAAAGAAGCCTGGTCCTTCTCATGCATTGTTTATATTTGTGCATGTAATTTAAAAATAGAGGAGTACCACCTCTTAAAAAACGTAGGGAAACTTTATCCTTGTGAGTTTGACCCAAAAGACCGTAAAACAGTCTTTCAGATCAAAATTTTTGGCAACCATACTGGGGATGATTTATTTTCAAGGTATCTGAGACTTTGTTTCAGATTTTATTGAGGAACATGGGTCTCGATGTTTCAAAGTTTCGAAAAGAATATTCAAGAAAATTGTTACCTGTTCTAGATGCACTAGTGTTATAAAAAGCTTATTCAAATATATTTGAATGACCTCAAAGATAATGTTCTGGGTATTTGTGCACAAGTCAAATATTATAATCTTTGAAGAACCAAGAACTATAAAAAATTTAGGAGGATGAACTCCCAGGAGACTTGTTAGAAAAACAGGACCGCAGAACAATAAAATAAAACAAATGAGGAATAAAACACAGAAGATACACAATACAATAGAGACATAGATATATGTGGTTCACCCAGTGTGGGCTACCACCATTAGAGAAATTTCCAGGTCCTTCCTTTTTATTATCCAGCAAAATGAAGGGATACAACCTACAACTCAATCGTTGTAACTTCCTCTTCTTTCTCTGATAGTCTCCTCTCTCAGAATACAATATTCGCAATAATACACAACCACAATACAATTCCACCATAAGAGAGGGTTTCCTTCTAGGGAAAAAAAACCCTAAAATAACTTCTACCATCATATTTGCGACCTTATAATGAACGATCCAGATTGACTATGAAATTACAATACCTTACAAGGCAATTTTTCACAAAATTTCTCTTCAGGGGTGCTACCTCTGAATCCCCCGCCAAGGGGGGCCTACAAAATTTTTTGTCGCCCCCCCCTGGACCCCCTTGGCGATGGTTGTGGGGGGGGGGGAATTCCCCCCACACCCCTTGTTAGGGAGTGGGGTCCAAACACGACTGAAATAAACATTTGAATCAAGAAGATGATCAGTCTCCACAACCAACAATCTCCCACTTGGAGACTGATCACAACAACTCCACTGTTGTTGTAATTGTTGGACTATGATTGAACTTGGAC
The DNA here is from genome assembly GCA_009831015.1 of Picea engelmannii. Lineage (NCBI taxonomy): Eukaryota > Viridiplantae > Streptophyta > Pinopsida > Pinales > Pinaceae > Picea > Picea engelmannii. The sequence continues at coordinate 39,598 of ML837857.1, read as the reverse complement.
CTAGAAAATTTCTCATCTTCACCTTCATGCTTGAAGACCAACTGAAACTGAGCATGAACTTAGTTTCTCCCTGGTTACTCCCTTTGTTAACATGCCTGCAAGATTTCGGCTAGTATGTATCTTTTCCAACTTCAAATGTCCATCTTCCAAGATGGATCGTATGAAATGGTACTTGAGTTGTATATGCTTATTATTCTAATGGAAAGCTGAGTTCTTTGCAATATGAATGACACTCTTGCTTTCACAGTACAACTTGATATTCTCTTGCTTCTTTCCCAATTCCTCCATAAACCTCTGTAACCAAATCATTTCTTTACTAGCCTTTGTAGCAGCAACATACTTTGCTTCTGTTGTTGAAAGTGAAACAATCTTTTGTAGTTTTGAAATCCAACTTACCGTTGTTCCACCTACAGTAAAAACATACCCTCTGGTGCTCCTCCTGCTATGTTTATCACCTGCCATATCTGAATCAACATATCCCTGTAGAATAGTGTCTAAACCTCCAAAACATAATGCATGAGTAGCAGTACCTCTCAAATACTTGAGAATCCACTTTACTTCCTCCCAATGTTCTTTACCTGGATTTTTCATATACCTTCTCACAAATACCATTGCATGTGCAATATTTGGTCTTGTGAAAACCATCACATACATCAAGCTATCAACTACTGATGAATAAGAGACCCTGAACATGTATTCTATCTTCTCCTGTGTCTTGGAACACATTTCTTTAGTTAATTTGAAATGACTGACCAACGGTGTACTAACTAGTTTTTCATTCTGCATTCTATACCTCTCCAACACCTTCTCTATGTACTCACCTTGAGAAAATGTCAATTTGCGATTTTTCCTGTCTCTTGTTATTCACATACCAAGGATTTTCTTTGAAACACCCAAATCCTTCATCGCAAATGAATTAGCTAATTTATTCTTGAGCACATTTATATCTTTCATATTAGACCCTGCAACAAGCATGCCATCTACATACAATATCATGATAATATAACTTCCATTTTCTAGCCTTTTAAAATAAACATAGTGATCAAAATGACATCTACTATAACCTTGTTCTATCATTAACCTGTCAAACTTCAAATACCACTTCCTTGGAGCTTGCTTTAGGCCATACAATATCTTCTTCAACCTGGATACAAAGTTTTCCTTCTATTTGACATCATACCCTTGTGGCTACTGCATATAAATCTCTTCCTCCAAATCCCCATGGAGAAAAGTTGTTTTTACATCTAACTGTTCAAGATGCAAATATTCTACCGCCACAAGACTTAAAATAGTCCTAATTGAAGTCATTTTAACAACAAGAGAAAATATTTCATCAAAATCTATACCTTTATTTTGTGCAAACCCCTTTATAACAAGTCTATCCTTGTATCACTTTTTTCCTCCATCTTCTTCCTTCAACTTGTAAACCCATTTATTCTTCAATGCTCATTTTCCTGCAAGCAACTGAACCAAGTCCCAAGTCTGGTTATTTACCAAGGAATCCATTTCCTATTTTATTCCTTTCTCCCACTTCTTTTTAGTGTCTACCTACATTTCCTCTTCATAACATTCTGGTTCACCATAATTAGTCAACAATAAATAATACAATGAAGGAGAGTATCGTTCAGGGGGTCTACTTAACCTAGTATATATTCTAACAACACTTGCAGGAGTTTGAGGTACTTGTTGCTCCTATTGTTGTACATTTTGATTTTCTGGTACCTTTGCAATTTCTTTTTCAGTGATCTCATCAAGCACTGTGTATTCTGGTTTTTCTTCTTCTTGTTTCCTTCCCTGCAACTGATCTTTATACATGACCTTCTCATTGAATATGATATCTCTACTCCTAATGATTTTGTGATTTTCATAATCCCATAAGAGATAACCAAAATCATTAACACCATATCTAATAAAGGTACACTTCTTGGATTTTTCTTCAAGATTTGTTCTATTTTCTTTATCAATATGGACACATGCTTCACAACTGAAAGTCTTCAGAAATGAATAGTTTACCTTATTACCTGTCCATGCCTCCTCTGGAATGCCATCATCCAAAGAAATTGAAGGTCCTATGTTTATCAAGTAAACAATAGTATCTACAATATCTTCCCAAAATTGTAAGGGAAGCCCTGCATGCAATCTCATACTCCTTGCACGTTCCATGATTGTAGTGTTCATCCTTTCTGACACACCATTTTCTTGTGGTGTTCTTGGAACTGTTTTATCTCTATGAATACTATGGTATGAAAAATAATCATCAAACTCTTTGCTGCAATATTCACCTCCATTATCTGATCTGAGACACTTCAACCTTTTTCCTGTCTCATTCTCAACCAAAGCTTTCCATTTCTTAAAAGTATCAAAAGTATAATATTTTTGTCGAATGAAATAAACCCAAGTTTTTCTAGTTGCATCATCAATAAAAGTAACATAATAATGAGAGACACCAAGAGATGATACCTGATATGGTCCCCATACATCTGTATGCACAAGCTATAACATTTCATTCTTCTTTACCTTTCCAACTATGATAAATCTGACTCTCTTTTGTTTTCCATAAACACAATGCTCACAAAAATCCAAATCTATTTGTTTAAGATCTAGAAACAAGTTTATTTTGTGAAGTATCTACATCCCCTTCTCACTCATGTGTACAATCCTATGATGCCACAGTGTTGTATCCACTGCTGTAGAAGCTAAAAAGATAGAATAATCAATATTACTAGTACATAAATAAAATGTACCTACCTTCTCTCCTTTTTCTATCACCTGTGATCCTTTGGTGACTTTGCTATCACCAGTGATCCTTTGGTGACCTTCCACGCCTTATCTCTAAATATAGATATACAACCTTCACTTTCCAACTGCCCTGTTGAAATTAGATTTTTCCTTAGATCCGGTACATGTCTTACCTCTTTCAATAACCATTGGTTTCCATTCTTTTACTTTATTTGTACCTTTCCCATTCCAACAATTTTTCATGGTGCATCATCACCCAAATGAACCTGTCCAAAATCACCTTGAACATAATCTAGAAAATGTTTCCTATGGGGTGTGGCATGAAATGAATCCCATGAATCTACCACCCAAGACTCAAAAATATTATCTACATAAATAATCAAAGAATCTTGTAACACATCACCTGTTACATTTTCTTCTTGATTTTTCTCTTGTTGTCCATCTCTTTGTTTCTTTGGAGCTCTGCAGTCTTTCTTCAGATGTCCTTTCTTTCCACAATTCCAGAACTCTATCTTTCCCAGTATGGATTTGGATCTTCCATTCCTATAATTCCCACGATTCCGTGAGCCCTTTCCTCTATCCTTTTGTTTTCCCTTGTTCTCCACAGTCAACGCATTACTTGATGTCTCACCTGTGATTTTCCATCTCATTTCCTCGCTAAGGATAACACCAACAACATCATCAAATTTTAGAGTGTTTGAACCAGAGACAAAGTTACTTACAACCATGACCAAGACATTCCAACTTTCTGGAAATGAGCACAAGATTAGAAGAGCCCTGACCTCATAATCAAAGTCCACTTTTACAAAACTTAGCTGATTAGTAACCATATTAAATTTATTTAAATGATCTACAACAAAACCACCTTCTAACATCTTCATATTAAATAATCTCTTAATTAGGAATACCTTATTGGACACTAAGGGTTTTTCATATAGTTTAGCCAATGCATCCATCAACTCCTTCGTTGTCTTTTATTTTGAAATATTGAAATCCATCGATGTTGCTAGGCTCAACCGTATCATTCCTAGTTCCTTTCTGTCAAGAGCCTCCCATTCTTCATCCTTCATGGTTGTCGACTTCTTTTCTATTCCACCTAATGGTAGGAATTTATCCTTTTGATATAAATAATCTTCCATCTGCATCTTCCATAACTGGTAGTTTTGGTTGTTAAATTTCTCAACCCTAAACTTTCCATCTTCCACCATTGCTCCCACTCGAACTAGAAACCCTTTTTCCTACAAGTTACCTTTCGCTCTGATGCCAATTGTTAGAAAAATAGGATTGTGGAACAATTAAATAAAACAAATGTGGAAATAAAACACATAAGATACACAATACAATAGAGACACAAATATATGTGGTTCACCCAGTGTGGGCTACATCCACTAGAGAAATTGTCAGGTCCTTCCTTTTTATTATCCAACAAAATGAAGGGATACAACCTACAACTCAACCACTATAACTTCCTCTTCTTTCTCTCACAATCTCCTCTCTCAAAATACAATATTCACAATAATACACAACCGAAATACAATTCCCTCATAAGAGAGGGTTTCCTTCCAGGGAAAAAAACCCTAAAATAACTTCTACCATTAGATCTGCAACCTCATAATGAACAATCCAAATTGACTAAGGAATTACAATATTTTACAAGGCAATTTTTTCCCAAAATTTCGCTTTAGGGGCGCTGCCTCCAAATCCCCCGCTGGGGGGGGGGGATACAAAAATTATCACCCCCCCGGACCCCCCTGGCGATAGTTTTGTGGGGGAAATCCCCCCCACACCCCCCGTTAGGGAATGGGGTCCAAGAACGGCTGAAACAAACATCTAAATAAAGAAGATAATCAGGCTCCACAACCAACAAGACTCCATTGAAAGAACTTTTGAATGCCCTGACAACTCCATTGGAAAGATTCCAAAAACTCAAGAAAATCCTCATGGTGACTCCACCAAAGAATTTTGTTCATGTCGCGATGCTCTTTTTCCTTCTCCACCAATCCCATCAATGGTTTCAAGATGCAAAAAAAATGAGAGGTACCCAAAGAAGGAAGTGACTACATAGAATCCCTTTAAATCTACAAGAAGTAGATTTTCAAATACCTGACATTCCTATCGAAATTTTTTCTACATTCTTTGGGAATACTTCAGAGGATGTAGAACAACATTTGTTTAATTTCAAAATTACATGTGATGTTTTCAATATCTTTGAAGATAATGTTACATGTCGATTATTTGCACAAAATCTGCATGGGAATGCTCGTGAATGGTTCTATTCATTGCTTCCTAGGAACATTACTAGTTGGTATGTGTTGGAAACTTCATTTGCTGAAAAGTTCATCCCAAGAGTGCACTCATATTCCATTTTTGATGCTTTCAATGTTTCTTCCCACCCACCCTCTCCCATTTGGACACAAGATAATGAACATTTAAGCTTCTCATATAATCCATATGAGGATGTTTCAAGCAACAAGTTTGAAATGAGATTGAGGAGTCTCCACCAAATGCACAACAAGATTTCAGCCAACATGCTCATGTGGAAAATATTGCAACATGTTTTCAATGGCCACATATTGATGATTAAAAGTCACAAGAACATTGGCAACATGAAGAATTGGTGGAAGAAATTAATCTTGAGAAAAATGATGGGAAAGATTGCCATTGCATGAAGGAAGAATGATTTCAGGACATTACCAATGAATCAAGAATCTTGGATGTGGTTGGCGATAAGAAGAAAGATGAAAATATTTTCAAATGGGAAACTTCTCATTGAGCCAAAGACTGCATCACTCATGAGCAACTGGGATTCGATTTTATTGAATCATGGTTCTAAAGCATTGTTATCCAAGAAATGCAATTAGACTTTGGGCACATCTGACTAGTTTTACTTCACTACACTTTGGGTATGCTTTTGAATCCTTGATAGTAGCCCCTATATATTCACCAATTCTAGGGTTCATTCCACAAATCAGTTGGATGCTTGGATGGCTCCATTGGAAGTCTACTTACACTTGAAAAGTTTCCTTTTCCTCCAAGTAGGTTAGGGTAGGTATATCTTGATTGTACATAGATTGTTTCTTCAATCAAAGTTTTGCATAATAAAATGATTTCTAGATGGAGATAATGTTTGAAGATGACTCTGTAGCCCAATGGAGAAGGAAACTGGACCGGGACATTGGATTCACAACAACACACATGGGGTCATTGTCCCACAATTGGAGCCAGATGTTGTTCCACATTCGTGATCAATATTTTAACATTCATACCTATCCTTAATTTTTTTTCTATTTTTTTTCTTTTTCTTCTTGAATCTCCTTACTTAGTCTTTTTTTCCTTTTAAAAATCGGGTTGTAAGTCATACTACTATTAAATTATCGGATCCACACACCCATGCACCTTTGTTGATCCAAATTATTTTGAGAACGAAATTAAGGTGGAAGTATCATAAACAAATACATAGATATTTGCGAGAAATAAAGAGATACAATAATGCACAAATTTTATTAATGAGAGAAATGTACATAAACTATAAAATTACAGAGTGAATGACTCGCTAGAATGGTGGAAACTTATCTTTGAGAAGCGATGTGATGGCTATGCTCATTCACAAGAAGATGATGATGTTTACAATGAGGCTCTATAGGCATTTTTAACATAAATAAAATCCAAAACCCTAACCCTGGAAGATGAAATGCCAAAAGGTTTGCGGGCCCCGATGGGGGTAGTTGGTATGTCAACTTCCCAAGGGCGTAACTTTTGCATGCGATATCCTTTTGTGGTGGATGATAGATTGTTGGAAATTTCTATTTGAGGAATACACATTTTTTCATCACACTTTGTCTAGAGCCTATAGTGTGACTATGGTGGGCCCAAAAATGATGTTTAGGGCCTCAAAATGGCCTCGAAAGTTTAGGACACAAAAATCTATAGAAAAATGCCAAGGTGGAAACCCTTGTTTTGAGCCAGTGGAATAGGTAGGTGGCTACTAATTTCCACCT
>ML837857.1:0-24802 GCA_009831015.1 Picea engelmannii | reverse complement strand
ATGGTGATAATATGTGGTTGAGTGTTGAAGCATATGCTTGATGTCTATATTGGATGCATGGTACTAACCCTAGAGTGTGGATTGAGACATTTTTTGTTGAGGAACAATGTTGGTTATGCCAGTGAAGTTATGACACTTTGTTTATGAGATATATCATGATATGTGATTCTAGCTAGAGATATATCATTGATCTATTGAGGGACACTCCTGGTACATGTTTAGAGGTATTGTTTCTACATTATACTTGTTTTTTTAAGACAGATCTATTGTGGTACATGGATGGTACATATGTGAGCTGCATTGACATATCTTATGATGTATTGTTAGAGGCATATTTGTTGGATGTCTTAGTGCATGCATTTGGCATGTGGTTGAGCTACATATTGGGACATGTAGTTAATGAGTCGATGAGGTGGTTATGTTGTACATCATTGATGAGTCATAGCTTGATCTATGGTTGATACACTCCATTGATGATATCTTATGGTATATTGTATGGTATTGATGTAGATGGTTGATGTACATGGGTGTTGTGCATGGTTGGCACACAATATGTCACATGATGTACATGGTTGATGTTTTGTTCATTATTATCTATTAATTGTTGACATATATTTTGCTTCATGATGTATGGTATGAAACAAATTTGATGCATGGACAAGTCCAAGGATCATCATAGGAAGTGCAGATCGTTCTTGAGAAATTTATCTATGTTCTGGTTGAGCAGTGGCATTTGCAGCAGAAGAATATTGTAGTGGTAGCTTATTGTTCATCTTCCAAAGAATATAGGGGGATACATACCCACAGGGGGAGTTATTATTCTTCCCATGATTGGTTGCAACAACATGATTCTAGGAGGAGATATGTTTGGTAGCCATGCCATCACCATTGCATCAGAGTGATATCCCTTGTCCAAAGGGGGAGACATTATTCATATGACGCTCAAAGGAATCTAGATAGGGGGGGAAACCCCAAGGAGATTTTAGGCAGGGGGAGCATCCCCAAGTAGATAAATACCCTTTTCCATTGATGTTAAATGGGGAGAGATAGTCACATTGATGTGGCGAGATGGACATTGATGAGGAGTGATGATCATACAGGGAGCATGAGCATTTCCATGTCCAACTGTTGCCATCAATGATTGGTGTTGACATCAATGCTGGTGTTTCCATCAATGTCAAAGGGGAATATTGTTGTACTATGTTGTCATTGATGTCAAAGGGTTGATGTCAAGTATTGTCATATCGATGTGTTTGTATCATTGATATATTTATTATTGGTTATATGGTCATTAATGTAATTGTTGTCAAAGGGTTGATGTCAAGTGGTGTCATAATGATGTTTTGATATTAAAGGGAGTTATATCATTGATGTCATGTCACGGTTGATAGGAAGAACCAAATGGATAAACTCCAAAGTGGTCTCCTTATGGTGAAAGCCCTCACGGGAAGACGCTCTTGGATAAAGTTCTCAAAGTGGTCCCCTTATGGTGAAATTCCTCATGGGAAGATGGTTTGTGAAGTCCAAATGGTTAGGTGGTTGAGTAGCCCAACAATGTGGTTAGGGAACCCAAGTTTTATTATGGAAGTAATAAATAATGATGTTTTGAATGGTGATTGCTAACTAAATTTTTGTAAGAAGTGTAAAATAGCCCTCAAACTGATTCATCCCCCCCTCTTAGTGTGATCGGTGTCTCCATCAAGGACTCTGTCGATGAAGATGAAACATGAATAACATGAAGGGATTTATCATAACTTGGTTTGAATGGGAAATGTGGAGGCACCCCCGTAGCTGCATTAGGGATATATTGGTGTTCTTCTACAATCTTGTTGATCTGCTTTTGCTCGATAGAAGGTTCTTAGGCTAAGGATGTAGTGGTTACAATATCCTTCTCTTCTAACCATATTGTGAAGAGGATAAACTTTGCGGTGTGAGAGATTACTTTGTGGCACCATTTGGTCGAGATAATAGTCAGAACTACCTATGGTATCCTGTAGGGTTGACCCCCAAGAGTAATAATGATGCTATGGGGTCGAGACTCATAAAAAACATGATGCCTCCACATATATGGATGGCATAACAAAAAATCATATAATTCTGGTGGGGAAACATCAAAAAATACCTCATTCTTGAAGGGATTGATGTCATATGACATGCGACATTGATGGCTAACACAAATTTCTCATCCTTGGCGAAGCCATCCGATGTTGTATGGATGCAAGTGTGGTGTTGTCGAAAAATCCAATTGCTTGACGACCTCTACTGATATGAGGTTATTATGGCTTCTGCTATCTACAATAAAATGCAACAAGGTCCCCTTCACCCACATATGTGAATGGAAAAGGCGCCCCCCCTCCTTAGGATCCTCTAGTTCTTCTTGTTGGATTGTTGCAGTCATGACAGTAGTAGTGGGTTCTGCATCAATTATCTGTCTCCTTTTATTATTGTCTAAATCCGAGTTTGATTCGGGGCTTGGTTCTATTTTTTGAGCTCAAATACCAATGAATGTTTCGAGCGACATTCATCGGTGTTGTGCCAAGGGATTTTGTGGAAGTTGCACCACTTCCCAGTGTCCTTCTTCTTAACATTGCTCTTCTTTTCCTGTGGCTTGGACTGGTTGAATCAAGGTTGGATATTCTGTTGATTAGGATTGCCTTTACCATACTTTGGTTGTTGCAGGTTTGCAGAACCAAATTCTCGCTTGTTCTGGTGCTTAAATTTATGATCTATTTTGACAACATATCGATAAGATGCTTCCAGTGATGAGATGTCCAAAAACTCTATTTCGGTTTGGATGTACATGTGTACAACCCCACAATATTTTAGAACTAGATGTCACTCAGAGTCTTTGATACCCAGCTTGGTGCACAAGGTATGGAAGGTATTTGTGAAATCCAACACTCTTTGGCCCCTCTCTTGATGCAACATGGTCCATCTCATGTATTGGTCACCATAGTTTCCCATAGGGTAATATAGCTCCTTGACCACATCCATAAAAAAATCCCAAGTGGGATTGGCCCCAAATATTCTAGACTCCTCTGTGGAATGTTTCTCCTAGTAAGTTTCCCACCAATGTTTGACATGGGGGAGAGCCTTAGGTAACTCAAAGGTGATCTTTTCTCTGTTGGAAAAATTGTGAACAAAGAAATAACCTTCTAGAAAATTTAACCATTTTTCCAAAGAAACCACATCGATCTGACCTTCAAATATGGGAATATCAAAATTAACGTGTACCTTGAATGGGGCAATGTCTCCAAAGGATTGTTTAATGAAGACATGCTTGTTGTTGTCGACAATCGTTTAAGGATTTGGGCAAAATTCTCCAACATATCATTCCTCTGTTGTGCGAGGTATTCCGTGAGCAACAGTTTGATGGGATATTCTGCTCCCTCATCTCTCTTCTCTTCTACCATGGGAGGCCACTTGGGATGGAGAGAGAAGTTGTCCTCAAGAGAAACTAGGTCGAGACCCAACTCTCTATACCCTAACCTCGTCGGGGACATGCACTAAGAAACGAAAAGGAGTAGCCTGTTTTGATACCACTGATCTGGATTATTTTGAGAACAAAATGAAGGAAGAAATATATTAAGAAAATACACAGATATATTGTGAGAAACACAGAGATACAATAATGCACAACTTTTATTAAAGAGAGAAATGTAAAGAAACTGTAAAATTACAGAGTGAATGACTCCCTAGAATGGTGATAGATTATCTCTGAGAAGAGATGTGATGGCTATGCCTAATCGCAAGAAGATGATGATGTTTACAATGAGTCTCTAGAGGCATTTTTAACATAAAGAAAATCCAAAACCCTAAACTTGGTCCTTGGAAGATGAAACTCCAAAAGGTTTGCGGGCCCTGATGGGTGTAGTTGGTACGTCAACTTAGGGTGTAACGTTTGCATATGATCTCCATTTGGGGTGCATGATAGCTCGTTGGAAAGGTATATCCGAGGAATACACATTTTGATGTCACATTCTTGATGAAACCTACAATGTGTCTACAGCGGGCCCAAAAAATGTTGTTTAGGGTCTCAAAATGGCCCCAAAAGTTTAGGACCCGAAAAGCTGTAGAAAAAATGCCAAGGTGGAAAGCCTTGTTTTGAGCCAGTGGAATAGGTGGGTGGCCACCGATTTCTGCCAAGATCATTTGTATTTATACTTATTTTCCTTTTCTCTTCTTTCAATTTTCCAACACTTAGTCATTTTTCGAGTGATGCAGGAGTACAACATGTTCTAGACTCACATATCCATAAGTCTCTAGACCCACAATCGTGCTACCCTCAAATTGCACCTCTTACCTATGCATCCTCCAAAATTAACATATTCTTTTACCTTTCCATATTTAGTTTTTTTCTTGAAAAGAGGATGCAGGATGATTGACCATCCCATTTGCCTTTTTTCTTATGTCCATAGACCTGCATGCCTGTCGGCCCACAATCCTGTGTTCTACAAAATATACCTCTTAGTTCGTGACCCCCAAAATCAGCCTCTCCCATACTTATTTGATTTTCTTACTACAGGTGTGGGATGCTTTCAATTTTTCCTTTTCATTCACCACGACATCCCATCACCACTTCCCATTGCACTTATTTTCCTCGCCACATCAGCTGCCAATTGTGTGAACATAATGTCATTATTAAATTCATGAAGATTTCATAAACCTTGTAATAAATTCAAAAATATTGTCATGCAGGCCGACAACCTTGAAAAAAGAACTATGGTGATTAAACCATCAGGAATATACGCATTAAATTAAATAAGAACTAATATGCTAACTTGTAAATATCGATAGTAGCTCCACCTATTACCAAATCTAAAGAAGTGAAATAATGTCAAGTACGAAAAGTGAATTTTATTGCGGGGATACACTAAACATACTTGGGTGTGAAGATCGAGAGTTCTAGTGGTAGCGAGTATATAACTACTACAAGTCCCTTCCTCCAACTAAGAAAAAGAAGAACCCAATTTGGACTTCAAGAATAACCCTTGCTGGCTGTGATCTAAAGGTAACCGATTTTAGAGAGCTTGTTTAGTGGTGTGTAGAAAAAATTAATTCAGAGAAGAGAATAGTCCAGCTCCAAGGACACCAACCCATATATTTATCTCCTTCAATGTTTACGAGAATGTTGTGGCTCCCCATGCCCACCATGCAATTCAAAGGCAAGGAGGCTAATGGATTTCTTAAACAACACAAAGGAGGAGGAGAAATCCTTGATAAATATTTGGTTGACCAAAGAATTAACATTGGTTTTTCCAAGATCGAGGTAAGTTTCTTGAAATACCCATACATGGAATTTTCCTGGTTATTTGCTTGTATAATTAGTTTGGAGTCCATAACTTCTATTCCAAGAAATATCATCTATGTTTTTCATTTCTCCTTTCATGAGAATGTCATCATAGATTGAAGATTTCTAGTGAAATTTCATTTCAATTAAGTAATTTGAAAAGGACCTGAAAATTTTATATGACATCCTACCTTATTTTATCCATAGCCTACTATCATGTGTTTGATGATTTTCCAAGGGAAAGGAACATTGATTTTAATACAAAACCAATTTGGGCTTGGTATTCAACTTTGTGGAGGCACAAAGCTCAATACAAGTTTTACCCGATTCACAATAATTTTATTTTAGAGTTTAAAAAGTTAGTTTTTGGCCCTAGTACATCAATATTATCACTTGAAGCCACTACCTTTCTCGCGGGAAGGGATATTTTGAGATTACTGAAAATTTTGATATTATCAGGTTGTTTGGATGTGAAGAGAAGCCTTTCGTTCTCTTGTTTTATGTATCAGACATACAATTTGTTGTGGAAGTTTGCAGGAAATATAAGACTTGGGCTCACTTCTTCAACCAGAAGAGAAATAAGAAATTCATTCCCTTGCCTTGGAAAATTGGAGAAATTATTGTAAAACATATATCCCATTTGGATGAACTTGCAAGTCATCTTGATGAACTCAGATTCAAAGAAGTTGAACTTGTTGAGGGTTTCGACCAAAATGATATGTTTACTGCACATATGGCCTCAATTGGTTATTCTTCTTGTTTCACTAAAGTTGAGCAGTTAAAAGAAGGAGGTGGAGATAATTTGAATCTCCCAGAAGTTTCATTCGACCAAGATTTTAATGACACTGAGGAATTAATCAGTACCAATGAAGGATATCAACAACATGGCAGAGAAGTAGTGGAGAGAAATCCCAATTCACCAATTGTTTCCCAAAAAAGTACTTGGGTAAGAAAAACACCTAGGAGTAGTGGTATGGATATGAGGAAAACACCAGCCAAAATTTCAAAAGATGGTGGTGATAAGGACCCACAAAAGAAAAATATTAAAAAATCTCATACTGTATATACTTCTCTCAAAAGAAAAAGGGATACACAAAAAACAGGGTTAGGTGTACCTGAAATCCAAGAAATCCCAAGATCTATGGATGTAGACGAGCTTATCGAAGAACCTGGTTGGTCTAAGAAAATACTACTGGAAACTCGAGAAATCACCTAATCCCTGGTCACTCAGGAACCAGAGATATTCAAAGAGGATTCTGTAACCTTGCATCGTGTGACCTACAATCGAGTGTCCAAAAAATTGTTAATTGAAAAAGTTAATACAAAAAATAAAAATTCATCCGAGAAATGAAAATGAAAATTTGATTTCGAAGGGTTTGCACCATAAAAAATTGTCCAATTCCATGAAGCAACTGGAGAATCCATAAAAAAATCCATGGGAAATATTGAAAAGGAAAATTTGGAATTAAAACAAAAAATAAAAGAATTAGAGGCAACTTTACTTCTAGGACCTTTATTTCCAAAACCTCTATATACAATTCAAACAACACTTGCTTTAGAAGATATATCGAAAAGAAGTAACAAATGTAAAGATTCATCAAGATTATTGAAATAAATAAGAAAATATGTTGGAGACGAGATACATAAAATAATAGATTTGATTCAAGAAATTCAGGAACTTGCACAGAGTTCCACAACCTTTACAACAATAATTACTAATTTCAAAGAATATCTTCAAAAATATTTGGAGAATGATGAAGGTTTCTACAAGAATGTTGTGGGTACATTCTCTACCAAAGTTTCAAGCTTGAACGATATTCACAGAAGAGAGAAAAACCTTCCTTTAGATATCCAGATGAAACAAATTGATGCATGTTGGTTAAAAAGAATAAAGAATTTGAGAGAAATGATAAGTGAACTAGATGCTTTGAAAAACAAAAGAGGTGACTTATTCTTCAAGATGGTTGATCTCACAAAATAACTTGATGGCCCAGACCTATTAATGGATACAATACTTTCATCAAAAGAAAATTGTTATACTAACTTAGGGTATTGAAAGTTGCATGGGAAAACAAGTTTACTAAGATAATATAATGTTTCAAAGAAGAAGTTGAAAGGTGGTTGGTCATATACATCAACAAAAATGATGAGGTAGATGACACGTTGCACCAATCAAGCATGGAATTAAGAGAAATGGAGAATGGATTGCTTGAGATAAAAATAAGGCATGATATCATGGTGGCCCCCATGAGGGAATATATTGAAGAATGGTTAAGAAAATACTTAGTCAAAATCACCGAGCTAGAACAACAAGAAACGATTGCATCAGTTATGCCACCTCAACCATAACAAGCATATACAAAAGAGGCACCTCCAAGCAAGTACGAGGGTTCAGAAAAACTTTCCATCACAATGAGTCAATCAACAACCCTTTTCCTACCCTTCTTATGTTTCTTCTACAATGACTTGTCATAGTGTCTTCCATTTCCTAGTAATCTGTGAAACCTTGGATGCTCTTTGATTGTTTTTCTTGTGTCTTCTAGGTCTTTTCATTTTATGGTCTGTAGGAGCCCCATCCAAATTCTCTTTGAAGGAAAAACACAAATCTTATTTTCAAGACATTTACCTTATATATTTAAAGACTTATATTATTTTTGAGGTTCCTAGAGAACTATTTTGGGATATTACATTATTGTAATCTCAAAGACTTTGATTCAAGCATGAGTTTTCAAATGTGTATCTATCATGATCTTTTTTGTTCCTAATGAAATGATGATTTAAAGTTCTCTTCCATATGTAGTCCATATTTTCTTGTTTCCTTTCTTTGGATATTGTGTTATGTCTCGATGAATACTATGATGGAAATGTCAACCTTTTTAATTTCATACTCTATTGGTTTATGAAATTTGTAATATTGTAAATAGTTTCCTTTTATAAGATACATGGTCCTATCTCAGGTATTATTTACATGTGAATGTTTGTTTTAAATAAGCTTGGTCCTTCTCATGCATTATTTATATTTGTGCATGCAATTTAAAAATAGAGGAGCACCACCTCTTAAAAAAAACATTGGGATTTTATCCTTGTGAGGTTGACCTAAAATATCATAAAATAGTCTTTCATATCAACACCTTCCTATAGATGAGTCCATTGAACATGAACTTTCACAAACACCACTGCTTCCTAGATGGGTTTGTTCAACACGTAACACAATCAGTGATCTTGTCAGTGATCCTTCTGATAAGCGTCAGACACGTTCATAGTTGTATCAAGCCTCTTCTCTTTTGGCTCAAGTTTTAGAGACTCGTGATGCAAAGACATTTTCAAAAGCTTAAGGTCATCCGGTTTGGGATATAGCAATGAATGAAGAGTATCGTTCTTTAGTGGAAAACAATACCTGGGATATTGTACCTCGTCCCAAAGGAAGAAAAATTGTCAGATGCAAATGGGTCTACAAAACTAATTATGCATCAGATGGAAGTGTTGAAAGACACAAGGATCAATTAGTTTCCAAAGGATTCTACCAAGTTGATGGCATTAAATATAATGAAAATTTTTCCCCCATAGCCAAAATAAATTCCATCCTCCTTGTTCTATCCCTTGTAGCCTCACATAAATGGGGGGTCGATCATATGAATATCAAATCAGTTAATCGAAGGAAGCATAACAAATTAACTGATTCAATCTCATAGTTAATTTTCATAGTTAATTTGTTGGAAGCATAATTGAAGGAAGCATCCAACAAATTAACTGATTCAATCTCATATGATTCAAATAAGTTAATACCATTAGTTAATGCATCCAACAAATTAACTACGAAAATAAGGAAGCATAAGAAACATGAGATAAGCAGTCAACCATAAGGACAAGGAATCACCAATTGTTAGTGGAGTTCACCTAGTGTGGGATACGTCTCCGAGATCCATTCAACTACGTAGCCGATTCATTCTCTTCTTCAAAAATTATCCTTTACAATGAAAAGGGCTTGATACTCACATCAACATGTGGCAATATCTCTCCTTGAAAAGGGATGCTCTTAATCAATGTCAAGAGTTCAATTCTCACAAGTATGTGGCCATGTCCCTCTTATCAAGAGATGATATCCTCGAACAAATACAAGGGCCAATTTCTCACATTAGTGGAAAAACTATGTTCTCCTCTCACAATACAAAGGGTCTTAGTTCTCACAACAAGTGGCAATGCCTCTTCCATAAAGAGATGATCTCTTCTGATGAAGGATGATCTCTCACAAGATGTGGCATAATAAGAACTCTTTTACAATGGGAATCTATTGTCCTCTTTGAATCCATTGATCAGATTCAAGCGCAAATATTGTCATTACATTTGTCTCGCAAAAATGAGACCTTTGATTGTAATATTGGTTACTTTCTGACAAAGTGCCAAAATAGTCTCTTCAGCACTACGCCACCTCAGTTTACGTGAAAAGGCTAGAATGATGAGTTTTCCTACAATGGATCATGTCCTTCTACCTTGCTGCATAACTCCATGCTCATCGAAATCTGTAGCATGCGTACATATTTTGCAATATTTCATAAGGAAACCAAAATTACAAAAGCACCATGCTTACATTGGGTTTTTCTGCCATAATCCTTCTGATCCATAGCTCTGATACAGAAACAGATGTCTCCATTGCGATCGCGGCATGAAATCATGTAAGAATGACTATCAAACCATCTCAAATGGATGAAGTCACTTCCAGGCCCCTACTGGGTTCTCTGCCTCGTAAAGCGTGTCTCTAGACCTACATTAATTACCACTCTACATTGGTTTCCATGCTCGTATGGCTTCTGGGAGCGCACCTTTTTTCCCCCGAGTGGATGGAAAAGACTGGGTTAAGATTATTTTCATGGGCGAACTTACCAAGTCCCGCTCACAGGTTCATTGGTAACAAAGTGTATTATTAGGGAGGAGGTCCCAGGGTCAAACCCACAAACCTCCCCCTTTTAGTTCTCATTACAACCACATATAAAATGTGGGTCATCATTTACCATATTATAAAATTATAATATATAAATATAGTTTTACAAACTATATTAAACATAACCACCGAACCTTCTGTCGTATGAAACCTTTTGGCGCCCATTCCATCGACGTGACTACTACACAGAATCCGGGTCTAGGCTTGCCACTAGATTTGGTTGGATATGTTTCCAGACTTATATTTAAATATGTATCGCTGGAATACTTGCCGGATTTCGTGGGTGTGCTAGAATTTGTGGAAAGCTCGTCGGGTTTGGCTTCCAACTGGTTCGACTGCCAGATTCAACACCAGTCAGTCCGGGGCCGGCCCATTTTTTTAATTTTGATTTTCGGCCTGCAGCCCACATTGGGAATTTTGGGGCTTCCATGTGGTTCCCTATGATTGGGACACATGGTGCCCTTGGATATGCTTCCCCTGTCCAGTCAGATGTTGCGTGTCGTCTGACCAACAACTAGGTCAACTGCCACTTGTCGCACAGTGGAGAGGCCACTTTTCTCGTTGTCATGCTTCAACTTATCACTGCATGCAACTTCCACTTGTCACTATGTACAACTTCCACGTGGAAACTCTTGGGTGGTGCCACGTGGTGCTTCCTAGGTGTGCCATGTGGCACATTTTTACTGGTCCATTTGGTTGCCAACAATGCATGACACATGGAAGCCTCTCATGTTGACACATCATCATGACATCATCTCTGCACAATTACCTATTGGTGTCAGGAGTACAGATGATGACGTCAACTGTATGGGAAAGTTGACTTTGACTAGGTTTGACCAAACCTTTGAGCGGCCATAACTTCTTCGTCCTAGCTCTGTTTGAGGCACTGTTTGCACCGTTGGAAATATTGTGATGAGCTATTCGACTTGGTGTAGTTTTCACTGGATTTTGAACACTTTGATTTTTGGGCCTTCTAGATCTTCCTGGATAATTCCTCCTCACTAATGGACTTTTGGACCCCAAAAGTGTACATCATGAGATCATACATGTCTCTCTGACTTATAACAAAACCCATACCCTATACTACCTCTACAAAAGTCCTAAAATATCACTATGTTGCATGAATAAGTGATGTTAAACATCTCATCACTTTTACAAAAGTTCCCTATTATGGGGTTTTAGAAGCAACAAGTAATTTACAATAATGGCCACTATTAACTAACTCAAAAAATATTTCCATCCTTTCAGTCATCAAGACGAATGAATCCTTATTATTGAGTTGTCTCTTTTCTGGTAGCTGGCGTTCTTCTGGTATATGGATTCTTTGCTGAGCTACTTCGTTGGTTGATTCCTTCAGAGGTGCTTGTCCAACCTTCTTATTCTTCTTGGAATGTAAATCTAGATGGAGGGTCCAACAGGTGGCCTCATGATGTCCACCCTTGTTGCAATGGGTGCAATGGTTTTTCCTCTTGAAATTTTTCTTGCCCCTCTCTTTCTCCTGATGTGGAGAAGGATCTTCAAGTCTTGGCTTCTTCCTGGTTTCCATAACCTTCCTATACAAAGCCATTCTTTTCCAAATCTTCGAAACAACATCGTTATTCATACCACAAATCGTACATAGTATTCTATGCCATAAACTTTGTTGATCATTACCAATTTGATTATAATCAAAAGGAATGTTTGAATAATGAGACTTTTTATACCTTTCTTGGTTGTCTCTGGTGTTGGTTTGGTGATATGAACTTGCCTCAGTTCCTCCTTTAATGTGATGCTCATCTCCCCTTGGAGATGACTTGTAATCACGATCATCAGAATTCTATGATGTGCTGTCAGCCTACACTGATTCGATCTCGCCACTTGAAGACTCACTGTCTTCCATGGTTTTGGATTCCCCTTCATCGACGATCTTGAAATTTCCTTCCGCATTGGTTTTGGAGCATTCTCCAACTTCTTCTTTGACATAGCCCAATCCTGCATGTCGAGGTAATTCCACCACTTCGATGGGATTCACAATGCCTTGGCCATTGACTCCAAGGCCTCCTCTGTCATATCCCATTTTCTTCATTAGCTTCAAGCCAATGCCCTTGGTGTGTTGTTCAAATATTCCAAAAGTAGCATCAACGTTAATGAGGGAAGGAAGTAAACATAGAGAATCATTTACCTCCATGCCAGTCTGTGACACTCAGTCATCTTCCTAAAGTGTGACCAACTGCTCCTCCTAGTTGGATGAAGCTCTAGAAGAGGCTTCTAGGAAACCGCCTTGGTTCCCTAGTGCCTAGAGAGCATCCTCTATCATTTGACAAAATGTGCAGTTATCAACAACATCATTACAACAACCATAACTAGTATACATGTCATGGCCACAAGACAAACTCTTTTCTTCTTCTGTCATGGAGCATTCTCCAACTTGCTCCTTCATAGCTTGCAGCTACAACCATATTTTTCTCTTTTCGTCTTCAGACTCTTGAAGCAACCTCCTCAATTCAAAATTCTCTTCCTGTGTGGTTTGGTTGATTTCTTCAAGCTCATGAATCCATGCACTCTTTGATGTTTTTCCCATATTGTCTTCAACATCTACAATCTTCGAAAATCCTTCTCTGATACCACTTGATCTAAGATCGAGGTGACCTTGTTACCAATATTTACTCAGTTCTATGTCACTCCATTAAAGGTCAGATTTAAGATCATTTTTATTGAACTTGATTGCGTTAAAAGGTGAAATTGAAGTGATTAAGAGGCTTGAATCCAAATTGAATAAAACTTGGTAAAGAAGTTGATTCAATCTCATATACCATTACTTAATGCATCCAACAACTTAACTGCGGAAATAAGGAAGCATAAGAAACATGAGGTGAGAACTCAACCATGAGGACAATGAATCGAAAATTGTTAAAAGAGTTCACCCAGGGTGGGCTACGTCTCTGGGCTCCGCTCAACTACGTAGTCGCTTCATTCTCTTCTTTGAAAATTCTCCTTTACAATGCAAAGGGATCGATACTCACATCAACATGTGGAAATATCTCTCCTTGAAAAGGGTTTCTCTTAGTCAATGTCAAGAGTTCAATTCTCACAAGTATGTGGCCATGTCCCTCTTATCAAGAGACAATCTCCTTGAACAAATACAAGGGCTAAGTTCTCACATTAGTTGTAATGATATGTTCTCCTCTGGCAATACAAAGGGTCTCAGTTCTCACAACAAGTGGCAATATATCTTCCATAAAGAGACGATCTCTTTGATGAAGGTTGATCTCTCACAAGATGTGGCATAATAAGGACTCTTTTACAATGGTAAGCAACTATCCTCTTTGAATCCGTTGATCAGATTCAAGTGCAAATACTGTCATTACATTTTTATCGCAAAACTGAGACCTTTGATTGTAATATTGGCTACTTTTTGACAAAGTGCCAAAATAGTCTCTCCAACACTACACTACCTCGATTTACGTGAAAAATGCTAGAATGATGATTTTTCTTGCAATGGATCAGGTCTTGCTTCCTTGCTACAACACTCCATGCTCATCAAAATCTATAACATGCATTCATCTTTTGCAATATTTCATAAGGAAACCAAAATTACAAAAGCACCATGCTTACATTGGGTTTTCTACCATAATCCTTATGATCCAAAGATCTTATGTATAAACAGATGTCGCCATTGCGATCGCGGTGAAAATTCGTGTAAGAATGACTGTCAAATCGTCTCAAATGGACAAAGTCACCACTAGGCCCCTATTGGACTCTCTGCCTCATAAAACATGCCTCCAAACCTACATTAATCACCACTCTACATTGGGTTTCATGCCTATACGGCCTCTAGGCAAACGCCTTTTTTTCCCCGAGTGGATGGAAAACGATAGGTTAAAATTATTTTCCTGGGCAGACTTACCAAGTCCTTCCCATGGGTTCGTTGGTAACAAAGTGTATTATTAGAAAAGAGGTCTCAGGGTCAAACCTGCGAGCCTCCCTCTTTTAGTTATAAATATAGTTTTGCAAACTATATTAAACATAACCACCGAACCTTTCGTCGTATGAAACCTTTTGGAACCCATTCCATTGATGTGACTGTTGCACGGAATATGGTCTAGGCCTGCCACCGGATTTTGTGGGATATGTTTCCAGACTTATATTTAAATATGGATCACCAGAATACTCGCCAGATTTCGTGGGTGTGCCGAGACTTGTGGAAAGGTTTTCCAGTTTGGCCACTGACTGGTTCAACCGCTAGATTCGACGCTGGTCGGTCATGGGCCAACCCATTTTTTAATTTTTATTTTTCAGACCATAGGCCACATAGGGAATTTTGGGGCTGCCATGTGGCACCCTATGATTGGGCCATGTTGTGCACTAGGATAGGTTGCCCCCTGTCTAGTCAGTTGTTGTGTGTCGTCCGACTAGCAGCTAGGTCAACTGCCACTTATCGGACGGTGGAGAGGCCACGTGTCATGCCATCATGATGCCACTTGTCACTGCATGCGGTTTCCACTTGTCATTGTGTACGACTGCCACATGGTGTCTCCTGGGTGGTTCCACGTGGTGCTTCTTGGGGGTTCCATGTGGAACTTTTTTACTGGTCCATTTGGCAGCCAAAAATTCAAAAAATGCATGATACGTGGTATCCTCTCATGCTGACACATCAGCATGCTGATGTCATCTCTGCACAGTGACCTAATGACGTCAAAAATACAGATGATGACGTCATCTTTACGGAAAAGTTGACTATGACTAGGTTTGACCAAACCTTTTCCTGGCCATACATTCTTCATCCTAGCTCCATTTGAGACATCGTTTGCGTCATTGTAAAGCTTGCGACGAGATCTTTGACTTGGTGTAGTTTTCACTAGATTCTGAACACTTTGATTTTTGGGCCTTCTAGATCCTCATGGATATCTGTCCCAAGTTGTTCCTAAGGGGGCATGTTATGATATTTAGACACTCAGGAGTTAGTTAAGATCAATTTGGTCTAATGTGTCATTAGGTAAAGTGTGTTTCTTTAGTATGCATTAGTATGCATTTGTAGTTAGGTAATCCGACAGTCACGATATGTTCCTGACATAGAATGATCTGACGATTCAGATTATCCTTGATCTTAACAACTACATTGATCCATGGATTAACACCCAATTGGTCCATGATCTCCATTTAAAGAGCATGGAGGGTCATTTTCCGATGATCGATTTTGAGAAACTCTCTTGCAAATCTCTCTGTAATATTTTTCTTTTGCATTAAAAAATTGCTCCAAGTGGCCACATTTGTTGGGGCCATGGATGTTTCCCCATAGGGGTTTTACAACGTCAAAACATTAGTGTGCTGATATTTGATATGTTTGTGTGAGTGGTTACTGAAGGTGTTCGTCCTCTATTGGAATACCTTTGTTGTCAAACACTCTGATGTTTGAGCACCCACCCGATAATGGTGTTTTTCTAAAATTCAGAGAAGGGATGGACACAAAAAATAGAGATTCCCTTGAAGGAAATAGGGTAACTCGAAAAAATCCACCAAAGTTGAAACTTGTAACATTCCAAAATAATGTGAGCCCCTCCTGTTTTGAAAAGGGTCAAAGGAGGAGACTCATTTGGAAACCAAACTAAAACAAACAACATGTAGGTAAACACTACCCTAATTAAACATACAAAACTTACTGAATTGCCACACAATCTTGAAGGTCGAATTCTCCGGCTTCGAATTCCATACCATAATGCCATAATCCCATCTTGATGAGTATAATTGATTATCGTGGGTTCAAATTCATATGAGGCATGTTACCTCTCCAGGAGGTACCCTATATTTTTACTTGGCTACACCATTGTAAGACCAAGGATGCAAGTCAAAAGCCACATAAACCATAGTGGATGAATTTGTAATGGGCTCCCAGACTCGTCCGAACATGATCAGTTCCCTTAATCCCCGTCTCAATTTCTCTCATTCTGGATATGATTGGATGCCTTGGCATGGATTTATTGGAACACATGTTTGTGTGTAAACATGAGTCTTATGTAGGGGTGATTGCAGTTTGTGGGGCCTAGTTCGATCCATGTCATGCACACCTATGTATTCCCACATGGTTATTTTTCATTGACTCTGTAAGCATCCCTTGGCCATGGTGCATTTATCCTTTTTGTTTCAACATGGCAGTGTCACAAAGTTGTCATCATTCCACATCTTTTGAGGAAGTTTATAGATCCTAATGCAGTGGGTCCTCGAAGGCAAAAATACAACATGGGCTTAAAATTATCAGAACAATTTTACAAGCAAAACCCATATTGCACATTTTGGATTGGTGAAATATTAATGGATATATTACCTCCCAAAAGAAAATCGTCCCATCCTTCTAAAAAATAATTGGGCACATATCCCAAGTCAAATGGTCAATGAAGTAGAATGTTGGGGTATACTAGTCTTGGGAGAATGTTTATCAAGTCAAATATGCTCCTCTCTCCAAGAAAAAACTTAATTTGTTCATCAACTGACTAAATCGTCCACTTTGGGACAACTCATAACTCCTCATTTATGGATTTAATGAGTGAAACTAGCCGTTGGAAGAAGGAGAGGTCAATGTGGACAAAATATGATCGTTTTCAACTCATTCTTCAAGGAGAAATTGTGCCCGATTGGAGCGTTGGACTTCCTTCACCCAAATCACACCATATTTAAGGCTATACGACCTCCCTCCTTTTGGGACAAATCTCTCATGTGGACATATTCAATGGTTAATTTTTTCTAGAATTGATTTTATCCCATTTTTATAATGGATTTATGTAATTAAAAATATTATTCACGGGTTTAGCCTCCAACCAATTGTGCATGAGAAAACCAAGAAAATTATTATTTTATGAGGGAGGTAGAAACTAGTCGTTACAATAAAAACTATATATGGATAGCCCCTCCTCTCATTTGATGTTGTTGAAACTTTGTGAGATCATAATTCCATATTTTGGAACTCAATTCTCTTGTGTCACCGTGGATTGTTTACTAAAATGCTTTTTTTTTCTTGGCCAAGGATAATTTTAATTGTTCTTTGATAGGGGTTCCTTAGGAGAATTGAAAGAGGTGACCAATAAATCCATTGAGGGGATTCATAGTCACATGGAAGAAAGGGAATAGATTCTTCATCTCTTTCTTTCTTTGTGTGTTCTTAGTGAAACATACCCAAGTTGTTGGACCAACTTCTTTGGAAGTAGCTTCAACCAAGTGATAGGTTATTACTTTGACCCTAGTTGATTGGTTGTCTTGGAGACCATCAATCAAGGAGCTCTCCTAGAAAATCCAAGGAGGAACCCCTCTATTGTTGATTTTCTAGCATTAGGGTTGATAGTCCTTCGACTCCAAACCCAATCAACTAGAAATCCATCCAGGCCAATCTTAAACTTGCGGGGTCACAATCGCTCAAACTAAGATACATCTAAAGGTAAAAAAGGTAAAGGTAAATCTCTCAATTTCTTCAACCATTTAATTTTGAATATTTTAAATCATATTTTATTATAAAAATACAAAAAAAATCATACCCTAGCTTAATATTTCATTTTTACTTCTTATAAGCTAGTATATCTTGGGAGTTTCCTTACCCCAAGATATATTTACCCTTGAGTTTTATTCTTCATTGAATATATTTTACAAGGGTTTTCTTGAGAAATAGTGTGTAGATATTCATTGTTACAACCAAGAAAATCTTCAGATATACACTCTTGTTGACCATATAAAGGAGTGCATATTGTAAGTATTTACTTCCTAAACCCTTCTACAATTGTTCAATATATGATTTACAAGTTTTATATTTATTTTCTGGTTAGCATAGAAGAAAATTACAACTCATTAAATATTATTCTTTGTTGTAATACATTTTGGGTTTTGACCCTAGGGGGATTTGAACCCCAAATCTGCAAAAGGAATTTCCATCCAGGTGGAAATTAGTTTTTTTGCATATCTAAAGGCTCTAGGGCATAATATTTACTAATATGTTGCTTCCCTATCCTATACACCCACATATCTATTGATCTAGTGTATTTTTACACTTGTGGGAGGCCTCAAAAGGCCATTTTCTTACTGGTTTTCTACATTTTTATCTATTTTTGCAGGTTTGTTATAGTAGGAAAGAAAGGAAATATATTATTTCCATCCACTTCATTATAGGTACACACATTACAAATCACCCTTAAAGTGGTAAGGAAATTCATCCCTATCTCTTGTGCATCATTTAGTTAATATTTTGAAGAATTGGGGTAAGTTAGCTTGCTGATTTGTTACTTATGTTCTGCAATTATTTACTAGTTGAGAAAGTATTTAAAATAATTAACTCCTAACTTCACCTAATTTTCTATTTTTAGGCAATATTATTAAGATTCCGAGGTGAAGTAATAGTTTATGGGAAGCCTCCTAGAGCATCTTAGTGTGGGAGTTTGGCTCGAACTGGGAAGGATAGGTGTTGTGGTGACATTGGGAACCTATCCCCTGTGTTTATTCCCTATTAGTTTGAATACCTTTTCAGGCTTCTAGTTTAGTTTGTAACAAGGCCAAGAGCTTAGGCAAGCGATGATGTTTCACGGGTCTCATCTCATAAATATCCCTGCTATACAATTGCAATTCAATGTTGTATTCCATGTGACGTTTTAATTTCTTGAAATATGTCTTCATCCTCATATTAAATGGGCTATGTGATGGTTTTATTGGTAATCGTTCCATTAATGTTGATGACCCCTTCTTTTTGTACTATTGTTGTGTTAGTGAACCCATCTGCTAGATGGTTATTCTCTCGCAACACGCGATAATACTTGATATTAATGAATTTGGTTTCCTCTTGTTTGGATTGAGCTAACACTAATTCCAATGAATTGTTGACAGGGTGGTGTTCAATACCACTAGATTATGATGGCATTTGAATCACCCAACACTATCAAAAGCTAGATTCAAGGGTTGTTATCTATTGTTAGACTTTGCAACGAGGCATATGATTCTACTTGATTATTGGATGAAATTCCAAGGCTCCATGCATAATATATTTAAATTGTTCCTTCAAGGTTCATGATGAACCCCCATTCATGCCACCCCAATGAATACAAAATTACATTGAAAATGATATTATTATAAAATTTATTTGGAAAATGTCGTTAGTATCAAGAAGAAGATGAATTGTCAAATCATTTTATGTTTATAACATAATCGTGACTGCCAAATTAGATAGTTACAATAGCACACTAATAAACACATTAAAGAAACACACTTTACCTAAAGACACATTAAACCAAGTTGAATTTGCCTAACTCCTAAGTGTCTAAATATCTTAACATCCCCCCTTAAGAACAACAACTTGGGATATGATTAAAGGATTTACAAAGGTGACACAAGAGAAGAAGGAAGGAGGCATTAGAGCCTATCCCCCCTTAATGACAACTTCATGAACTCCTAACATAGATCAAAGCTCAAAAAACTTCACTTCTGTAAAATTCTTTATGAAAATGTATGCAACTTGATTTGTTCAACAATAGAGGACTTTGAGGACATGATCTTGCAGAAGCTTCCTGATGAAGTGTATGTGCATCTCAATGCGTTTAGTATGATGATGTTGAACTAGATCTTTGGTGATATGAATGTCACTCTGATTATCACACCACAATGTGGTTGGATGTTGTTGTTGGAATCCAAACTCTAAATTGATATTGACTAATATTAACTATTGTTTGATACTCTATTTTTGTTGAAGAAAGAGAAAGTTGCTTCTTACAAGCCCAAGTGTCAGGTCTAGAACCAAGACTGAAAACATATCTTCACTACTACATTTAGGTGCAAATTCTGACATTGTTTTTTGGAAATGATGATGAAAATGGGTTGTGTTGTTGGAAAATTTTTGAAACTATTGAAAAATATAGTGGAACGTAGCGTTTAAATTCCAACAATATATCATCATAATTCCAACGACAATATCCATGGGTTTTTATGGGCTAATTTATTACTCTAGAAGAGCAATAAAAGAGACTGTGCATTAATTGTCAACCTAGGGTTCATATGAACTTGCGAGATGTCGTGCACTCTATGTGCAGGCTCCATGTTCTCTATTTACTATGGTTTTCTATCATTCTTCTATGGAAATGAAATTGCATTGCTATCTAGGAAATGAAATAATATTGCGTAAAAGTAAACACACAACACTTTTGGAAAACAAAACACACCATGCTTGCGGAAAAGTAAACACTTGACAAAAGTTAAACACAAGGTAAAAAGTAAACACACATATGAGAATACAGGAACTAGATTCCTCAGGACTCGGAGAACAACTAGAAGGACCTTTTGTTTATTTATTGGATTAACCTACCAATACAATGACCACCCTTCTACCAAAAGAGAAAATATTTGTGTGGTTCGACATGTCTTTTATAGATCTTAGTCTTTAGTACTAGTAGGTTATGTGAAGGTTTAGCTAATGTTGTTCTTGGATGTGAAACTTAAAATAGTGTTGGAAATATTTTTGTCATTGATTTCAAAGATAAGGGGAGCCTATATATGTCCAAGATAAATATTGCAAGGTGGATATTGTTGAAAGTAATAATTTTGGATTTTTGATGACCAGTTTGGATACCCTATATTTGAAGGAATTTTTACCCTACATACTTAGCTCAAATTATATCACAAGTCATATAGTTGAAAAAAATATTATGATACCTTTCCAACAATATATGGAATTCCTTGTAACTCCCTAGGAATGAGGAGATATGAATTTTTCCGTCTGACAACCCAGCCAGAAAATTGAGGTTGGCTCAGCTAGTCTTTATTGGTCAACCCTCAAAGTGGGGACATAATTAATATAAATACATAATATATTTTCACATTTGTAGAGAAACCAAGTAAGGGATCAATTATGGTTGTGTGCATTGTTTTGAGGTTGTGATGTTGTTTTCAGTGGATGTTTCCATCAATGGATTTTCTCGTTAGTGGATGTTGTCATCAGTGATTACGTTCTGGGAATGATGCTATGAGGCTTGCTAGGATTTGAAGGTTTTTCCATGGAATGAAGCATGCATGTGAAGTTATAAGTACTCGATGTATGAATATATTGGATTGGTGTCTACACATATCTTATTGAGATGGTGCTCAGTTGAGGAGATTGGTGTCTCTAGTGGGTTGGTGCCTACATCCTGTTGAGTTGGTGCTCAGTTGAGGAGATTGGTGTCTCCAATAGGTTTTTGCGTACATATTGTTGAGTTGGGGCTCAATTAATGGTATTGGTGTCTCCAACAGGTTGGTGCATACAATATTTGTAATAGTAGGTTGGTGTCTACAAACATTTATAAATAAAAGTTTTTGTGGTTTTCTCCTGCAAGGGTTTCCACATTAAACTCTATTCATTGTGAGTTGAATTTATAGGTGATTATTGTTTCTCAGCTAATGAATGATTGATGAATGGTTAAATAAAGTAAAAATTACCATATACTGATTCACCCCCTTCTCATTATCAACATAAGTTCAACAATTGGTATTCGAGTAGGTTCCTTCATAAACAATTTAACCAATGGAAGGTAGATCTTGAGCACATCTGGATTTTAAGGAAGGTATCCCTACAAACAAAGCTCCTTTGTTTGATGGAACAAACTATGCATCATGGAGTATAAGAATGAATATATATTTATAGGACCTTGGGTTTGGTATTTGGGAATCACTCACAACAGGTTATACAAATGAAGTTGTAAAGGAGTTAAGTGAAAGCAATGCAAAAACAATAGATGCTATATTGAGTGGCCTATTAGATTCTAAGACTGTCAAGGTAATGAAGTGTACATCAGCTAAATTGATTTTGGACAACCTACAAAAAAATTATGAAGAGAGATTCAGTGATTGTTCTGACTATGAATCGGGGACAAAACAAGCACAATTTGTGAAAAATATAAAAGGAGAACTCAACAAATACAAAGGTAAGATACCCTTGAAATGATTTAAGTATGGTATAAAAGGACATTTTGAAACTAAGTGCCCATATGCATAAAGGGAAGATAGTGACGATGAGGAAGAATATCTCTCCAAAACCATGGAAACAAAGTCGACTGATGAATAAAATGAAGATAATCATAAATAAAAAACAGATTAAGAAGAAGAAGATCTTGACTCGTCAGTGCCTTAGAAAAAATATACAAGCTTAAGAAAAAGAAGCAGAAAGAGCAATTGTATAAATATGAAGAGAAGGATAATGATATTGAAGAAACAAATAGGACATTTATCATCCTAAAAACTCAACTAGAAGAAGAAAAAAGGATAGAAAAAGTGGTGAGAAGTCAACTGAAAGAAAAGGAAGAAAATCACAAGAAGCTAAAGGCTGAAATCCTTTCCTTAAGAGAGGAAATAGAAATAACAACCGATTAGTTGAATAGAATATTGACGCTTGGAAAGAATATTGGAATCTTATATAATATTCTCAGTTGCCAAAGGTCACCATTCATCAAGACAGGTTTGGGCTATGACGAAAAATAAAAGACCCCCTAGGGAGATGCAAGCATTAAGGTCACAAAACCATCATAAAAAGAAAATGAAGAAAAGTCTAAAATCTATGCCAATATTCTCAAAGGGTCCATTAACAATGAAAGCAATAACAAAAAAGGAAATAATGACCAACAAAAACTTGAGTCTTCTCATAAGAATAACAAGAATGAGTTTAGATGAACCGTTCCACCAAAAAGGCATTTCACAAACGGGTACCAAAATCTCTTTCTTGGATATTGTTTTTCTTGCAATTTTTTTTATCATAAGGCAATACATTGTAGATCTTATGCAAGAAGTGATCATGTGAGAGATATAAATAGAGGTTCATATAAGACCTCAAAGGATGATTATGTGAGCAACAAAACTAGAAGTTCTCATGGGTTTTCTAACAATTCATTTTCTCCCCTGATTTATTACAATACTAAATTTTATAAGTGCAATAACTACATGAACATAGCACGTGACTGTAGAATAAGCATAATAAATTATCCTAAACAAAACAAGAAATAATATGTTCTTACAAAGTATAGAGAATAATACACCAAGGTGTGGAAAAGGAAGCAAGAATAATCAAAGAAGGAATAATGTGGACTTTCTCTTTATGCTCAAAATAAAGGGAACCAATGGTACATTGACAGGGGAAGTTCAAAACACATGACATGGGACTAGATCAAGTTTCTCACCTTGAAGGAAGAAAAAAATATGCATTTTTACTTTTGGAGATAATTCTTCTGCAAGGATGTTATCAGACTAATCGGTGAGTGCAGACAAAAACATATCTCCCTATCTTCACTACGAAACTAGAACAAAACATGACAGTACACTACTCTTTCCTTAGATTTCAATTATCAAATGAGAAATGGATCTAGAACATACCTTTTAAATATCGAATATCCGACTTCTCTATTGCAATCCAAGCTCCGTCACGAGGCTTATGGAGAAATATCTACAAAGGAACACAATCCAACGAAGACAAGAATAACAAAGCCTACTTGATATGAAACTATGTATGTGATCAAGGAATCATACAATATAGACAAATAAGATTCGTATAGGAAAGAAAAGTGCATCTGTATTAAATAATAGAGAGAGAGAGATTACAACCAAAGCCTTAATGTTGTAAGGTCCCTTCCAATTGTCCCTCATTTCCCACAAACTTCTTTTCCATGGATTCTGAGACTATGGATTTGAAAATCACTCACAATCTATCTTGACAAAGCAAAGCTCAAAGCCAATCTAACCAAGCTACCAATATCCAAAAACTCAAACTCAATCCAATCTAACTTTCTCCATGAGAGCTCCTCTCTTTTTATAAGATGAAGAGGATAGGATGAGGAGGTTAGGATGATCCCACTAAATCAAAAAAATGATCAAGATCCAAACCAATTGGAGGCAACATCACCATAGAATCTTCTCCTTCTAGAAGCATCGAGAAGATGCTCATTTTTCCCATGTACAAAAATCATCACACCCCTAAAACTGAGAAAATTGTGATGACTTCGTAGGCCAGGTTTAGTACAACATGCGATGATCTGGGATCATCGCACCTCTATAACTGGATAGGGTGCGTCGATCCTCCTTATTAGGGTTTTTACAAAGGAAAATATGATTTCATCTCTCAGGCAAAGTTCTTCTCCCTTCTTTCCTCAGGAATTCAGGCCACTGATCCTTCTGAAGACAACATATAGGTTTACATCATTAACGGGGGATGACGAAAATAATGTGTAATAGAGAGCCCCCAAAGTATGAAGTTAGAACAGAGTGATAGCTGAAATACTTTGTCGAGTGTGTGTAGGGAACAAGGATTAGTCGGTCGAAAACCTGCCAACAAGAAAGGAAATACAGTACAATAATATATCATCACTGAGGTAGGCATTCCCATATTCAGAATACAAATGACTCAAAGCATAAATGCCGACATGAAAAGATCCATGTCAAGTAAGACAGGTCATGGCCACCAAACATACACTGTGGATCCATGCCATTATGACTCAAATCTGAACATAGCCACCAAAAATACAATGTGGATCTATGTGTTAAAGACTCAAATTTGAACATAGCCACAAGACATACATTGTGGATCTATGCAACAATACAATATGAATATACTCCAA
>ML837856.1:45332-84780 GCA_009831015.1 Picea engelmannii | reverse complement strand
TGTCAACAAAAATTATAATCCATTTGACCCATTAATGGATCAAAATATTGTATGCTACAAGTGCAATAATCTTGGTCACAAAGCACGAGATTGCAGAGAAATTAAGGAAGATAATCCTATGCCAAATGTCCCTATACCAACTACAGCATGGAAAAGGAAATAAATTCCACACAATGAAAACTGTCAAATAGCATTTGTCGTTAAAGAATGCAAAGAAGAAGATGAATGGTTCATAGACAGTGGGTGCTCATCTCATATGATCAGAGATCAAAGAAAATTTCTCAGCTTGAAGAAAAAGAGTGGAAATGTTGCATTTGAAAATGACTCATCTACCAAAATACTTGGAAAAGGAACTGTAAAGCTTGGAACTGAAAATGTAAAAGCAGGAAAAGTCTTATTGGTTGAAGATCTGAAGCATAATATCCTCAATGTCAGCAAAATATGTGATCAAGGATACACTCTTACGTTTGACTCCCGAAAATGTAAAATTAGAGAAAAGAACTCAAGAAGATTGGTTGCAACTGCAACAAGAAGCCTGAACAACATATACATCATAGACATGAAGAAGAGAAAGAAGACAGAAGCCACACAAAAGGATTCCAAGGAAGAAAACGTCCCAAAGACCAAAAATAAGGATGAAGTATTATTGAGTGCCACATGTTCAGGGGGAGAAACCCCAAAGAAGAAGGTCACCTTATGTCATTGAACTCAAGGGGAGAAACCCCACCCTTTTCCATTGATGTCAAAGAGGGGGATAAATCGATATCATGATGACAGGGGGAGTGTGAGTGTTGCCATCAATGACAAAGGGGGATATTGTTGGAAGATTGCTTGTTATCATTGATGTCAACCCTAGTCATTGGTTGTAGTCATTGATGTAAACCCTAACCATTGGATTTTGGACCCAACAGTTGATCGAAGTAGATAGACATGAAGGAAATTACACATGTAGGTACAACACCCATGGATGGATAGTATAAGTCATGATGCTTACGGTGGTATGTGGCACGTCACGTGGATCCTCATGATTGAGGAGAAATGAATTTTTGAAGATGACAATGTGAATTGAAGCAGAAACTACATGTCGGCCCTAATGTTAAAATGAAGTGACATAAAGGGTATAAATACATCTCATTATACATTCATTTTTCAACACACACAAGTTTGTTAATGAACAAGGAGATATAAGTCGAATTTCAGAGGAAAACTGAAGTAAAGAAGGACAAATTTCAAGGGAGTATGAAGTCTTTTGGTGATGTGTTCTAAGCTCTTTATTCACTATAATTTTGGAGATACACTATGTGGAAGATAGGGTCTTTGACTAGTCCTAAAGCTAGTCATAAACAGGTGTTCCGGTTAAAACAGTCATAACATCTTCATAGAGAATCCAAATGAAGTGAGACCAATTGCATTGGAAAGAGTACGGGTTGTAGTTTCCTTTGTACGTATTTCATAATCTTATGTTAAATATTAAGTGTGGGGCATGTTGTACAAGTTCACTCTCCTGAATAAACCATAATTGAATAAGGTCTACCATTTTCTCTATAACTCCTTTTCTGGAAGGATTCAAGGAGTGAAATTTGGAGCAGTTTCAGAGAATACATTGAGTAATATTATCTATAGGATCATAGTATTCCAAGAAGTGAAGAATTTCAGAAGTTGAAGAAGACTCGGGAATCATTATCAGGTTCTATGTGATGGTTGGTTGATGGTGATAATTTAATGTAAATTTTTATTATCTCTCTTATATTATTGGATGGAAGGAAGGGGCAAGGATGGATAGGTCAACCCTCTCTTGAAATTGGAGGATTGTATCTTCCTTTTGGAGGTTTATCCCCCCCTTTATATTTGGAAGTTGTAGCTACATTTGGAAGTCATTACAATAACTATTGATTATTTATCATATATTGTGGATGGTGTATTATGGTGTATTGGTGTAACTCTTCTACTATTGTTCATTTCTCATTGGATATAATTGAATATATAATCTAGTTGAAGTATAAGTTGATAAATTTTTTAAATTGTACTTGATACTGATTCACACCCCTCTCAGTATCATCAGTGGTGGCACAACATACTGATACAATGTCCTATCCAGAAAGGACCCTCACTCCACTCTTTAAGAAGATGCTCAGGAAAAACAATGAGCTCTTACATATTAAATCCATCCTAATCAAAATGTTGTAGTAAAAGGAAGGTACAAGCAATGCAGTCAAAGCCAATGTTTATGACCAATAATGCAACATGCCTACTCATTTCTTGTGATAGCTGGTTTTTTTGCTCTCTTTGTCAAATAACGCCTTCATGGCTTGTGTTATAATGTGTTTATTTCTTACATATTATGTATCTGGTTACATATTTATCTCTTGAGTTTTGTTAATTCTATAGCCAGGTTATAGGTTTGAATCCCTACATTCATGAAGATTAATGATTTTGGGAATAATTGCATGCTCCATTCACTCGAGCATTTTTTGTATTTATGTACTCTGCCCTTTTAAAAATATGTACATAAATACTTCTTATTGATAAACAAAAAACAAAAAAACCCACAATTGTTTCTCGTTAAAACATAGTTGTTCTCCTAGGTAACTGTAAAATTATTTCTACTAGATGCATTTGCTAGTAAAAGGAATGTTCTCTCAGTTAAGTGTCAACACTTAGGTCAAGGTTGGTAGTTTGACAAATCCTCCTAACTCTTTCAAGAATTGTGTCACCTCTTGAGTGTTTGAAGTTGGTAACCCTTTGTCCATGATCGATAAAGAGGTTACTTAGCGATCAAATCATAGTTTTCCACATGGTGTCTTTTGTGGGCTAGAAAAGGCACCCGAGACAGATATTTGTTACTCCCTTAGTTGTTTCACTATAATTGTATCAATTATATCTTCACTTGTCTCATTCAGTGGATTTCATCAATATAATTTGAGACATTTGGAAGGCCCATTTACAATTTGTAGAATATTTCTTGAGCCCTCGTAACATATTTGGGTTGTGATTTTTCCTTTCCTTCCATCATGGAAATGTGTCAGTTAAACCACATTTTATCATTGTTTGGAAAACACACTTGAAAACCACATTGGTCAACACTTGAGCACTTCTTTTATTTGGATGCATGGTTGAGAATGATAATAATGTTGGGGGCACTCACACTCCCCACTAGAACCAAGCTCAAACCAAGAAAAAACAAGATGGTCGTCATTGGATTTCTCACCCTTCCACCATTTTTAAGATCTATGTTCACCCTATTAGAACTAAGAGTCACCCTCAGACTGTTGGATTACTGAGAGGGGGGGTGAATCAGTAATAGAGAAATTTAATCCTTTTTAACCATATAATCCAAGTGTTATATCATTGTAGCATTATCATCCAATAACTACAGAGTAAATAAGAAATGAACAAGTGAACAATCATACACATACATTGTACACAAGTGTTTTGCGTGGAAACCCAAAGCGGGAGAAAACCACGGAATGTTTTTCTTATATGTCTTGAAGAATTACATTCATTGGAAGCACCAACTTCCTTTGTTTTCCAGCTGCAACTAGAAGGAGGCTCCAACCCCCTTTTTTTCTCAGGCTACAACCAGAAGGAGGCTACAACCCCCTATGTTCTCTAACTACAACCGAAAGGTGGCTACAACCACCTCTCCTTGCCCCGTCCAACCGCCCTGAAGTAGAAGTAGAATGATGGAACCACTGTCACACTATCACTGTGAGATATACCATTGTAAAAATGTACCAATAAACCTAAACCATGCATAAACCATGCATCAACATGTACCTCAACATGTAATCAACATGTACCATAAACAAGTGCATCAACCATGCACCAACCTATACCAAACAACCTATAATCAACCTATACCATAAACAAGTGAATCCAACCATGTACCAAGTATGTACCAATCATGTTTCAACTACTCATCAAATATGACTCATCAATATATACCAACATCATCAACTATACACCTCATGTATGTGCCAACTCATCAACTACTTGTCTCAACCATGTACCCAACATGTACCTGAACCAAAATCCCTCATCAATTTCATCATCCAAATATGATTTGTAACTCTGTAATAGACTTGTTGTATATGATCACATACCTACAAACCTTCCTTAACTTTAAAAACAAGAGACTAGCATTTTCATCAAACTTTTCTTTAGTCTCACATGACTAGTTTTGGATTAGTCAACAACCCTAACTTGAAATAATCATAACTATGTACCTGTAATGAATAAAAATATGAAACTTATACACAACGTTCTTCAGTGTGTTTTAGGAAATTCCTCCAGGTGTCACTACTTGGAACCTCTCATAAAAGGAGTTATAGCAAAAATGGCATACCTTGCTGAATTTTGGCTTATTCTAGAGAGTGACCTTGTAGAGTGTGCCCCGCATGAAATATTTTTTGAATGGATCTGAAAATATTACACATGATACTAAATACTACACTCTAACCAACACATTTTTTTTTACTCAATTTGGATCTGTTATGAAGAAGTTATTACGTTTTTACCCGAAACACATGTTTTAGACTAGTTTCAGGACTAGCCACAAACCCTATTTTCCACGGAGTGTAACTCCAAAAATGCAACGACACACAAGATGAATTTTTTACCACAGATACTTGGATATGTTTCCTCAATGGAATATCAATTTCACAGTCTGAATCATTCTAGAAAAAATGATATTGTTAAAATGGTGAGATGACCTGTAAATAACATACCTTAGAAAGCATCATCAAAAGAATTTATCCTCCCTTGAATTCCAACCTTCTTTTCTTCATCTTCCCTCTGAAATTCAGCTTTGATATCCTTTGGTTACCTAAGACACCTATATATATTCAATATTCTCAACTGTGTTCTCAAATGAGAGAGTCTTGCCTCTTATTTATACTCTCCAAGTAGCTTCCTTAAAAACATCTTCTATGTCACTTTGCCCACTTTCCTTATTTTAGGGTTAACCCACTTCTAATTTCTCCATTAAATTTATTATTGAAATAATTTATTTTGTATTCACTTTGAATTATAGTACACTCATCACTTCACTTTATTGTTTACCTTCTAAAATCTCTTAAACCACTTTGACTACTTTGACCTTTTGGGGCTTCTAGATGACATATGAGGGTCCTCCAACTTCGTAAGGCCATAACTCTCAAACCGTGAGGAGTTATGTGACATTCCACATACCACAAAAAATAGAATGACATTTAATATCAATTTATAATATTATTACCTACAAATATATCAAAACCCATACCATTATCCATCAAACAAACTTGTGTCCATTACCCAAACCTAGGTTCTCCAACTTCTCATGGCCATAATTCTCTAACCGTGACGAGTTATGTGACGTTCCACATACCAACAGAAATGGAATGACAAGCACTATCCATATAGGATAGTTTAACTAGAAAATTCACTGAACTTCATCTCATTATTCCACAAATAAGCATGGGTTCTCTAACCATACTTCTAGGATAACTCAATCTGCAAAGCGTCTTCATGTGAGGGATTTCACCATAAGGGGACCACTTTGGATTTCATCCATTTGTACTTATTATCAACCATGACAAGACAATAATGAGTCATATTTACATCAAACAAAGTTGGGTCCATTACCCAAACCTTTGTGTTATCGGGCTTTCTTCAAGGGTTGACATCAATGACAACCAACCTTAATCAACAATATCCCCCTTTGGCATTAATGGCAACACTATGATGCAAAACTGAAATTATGTCATGCAATATTGAAGTCATATCACTCATGCTCCCCCTAGAAACATGCCTATGTCCTCTGCATCTCGGTGACCATTGCTCCCCCTGGAACCATGCCTCTGTCCTCTGCATATGATGAATCTCTTCCCCTTTGTCATCAATGGCAAAGGTATCTTTCCATCCGGGGTTGCTCCCCTGACTGAACTGTCCTCTTTATGGTGCTTCCTCATGTACATATAAGACATATAAGATAAGCATTCAAAAGCATTCATTTTGGAGTAGAAATAACTCTGAGTCTCTAGCGAAGATACTCAAAGGCTTCCCGTGGAAGTGGTTTTGTAAAGATGTCTACCACTTGTTCTTTTGTGCCCACATACTCGACTTTGATGTTCTTTTCTACAACTTGTTCCCGTAAAAAGTGATACTTGATTGTAATGTTCTTTGTCTTGGAGTGCATCACCGGGTTCTTTGAGATACCGATGGCACTTGTATTATCACAATAGATTGGAATGGGCTCATCATACTCAACCTGTATATCTATCAAAGTTTCTTTCATCCAAAGAACTTGTGTACAACATGTTGTTGTTGCAATATATTATGCCTCGGCTGTATATAGAGATATTGATGATTGTTTCTTGCTTAGCCATGATACTAAACACTCACCCAAGTAGAACGTTGCTCCATTGGTGCTTCGTCGGTCATCAATACAACCTGCCCAATCTACATCTATGTAGGAAATAAGAGATAGATCCTTTCCTTTTGGATACCATAATCCAAACTCTTATGTTCCTTTGAGATATCTGAAAATTCACTTCACTGCTAATACATGTGATTCCTTTGGTGCTGCTTGAAATCGTGCCACCTTTCCAACTGCCTGCATTACATCTGGTCTGGATGTTGTCACATATAGTAGGTTGCCAATCATTGACATGTATTTCCTTTGATCTGTAGACTTTGAATCATCATATTTGCTTAACTTGCAACTGGTTTGCATGGGAGTGATAACTGGTTTGCAATCTTCCATTCTAAACCTCTTTAACATTTCTCTCATATACTTGGTTTGAGAAATAAAAATTCCTTGGTTGCTTTGATGTATCTGAAGTCCCGAAAAGAAGGATAGTTCTCCAAGTAATGACATTTCAAATTCATTATGCATATCCTTTGCAAATTTCTGGCTTAACCTGTCATCATCGCTACCAAAAATAATATCATCAACATAAACTTCAATTAATAAAATATTACCTTGACTTACCTTGACGTAGAGGTTATTGCTTGCACTTCATTTTCTGAACCATGCCTTTTGTAGATACTTATCCAATCTAGAGTATCGTGCTCTAAGAACATGTTTTATACCATACAAGGCCTTCTTTAATTTACACACATAATCTGCATTCTCTAACAACTGAAATCCTTATGGTTGTTCAATGTAGACTTCTTCTTCAAGTTCCCCATTTAGAAAAGATGATTTTACATCCATCTGATACACTTCAATATTTTTGGAGCATGCATAAGCTAAAAGAAAATGGATTGTTTCCATTCTGGCAACTGGGGAAAATGTCTCTTCAAAGTCGATTCCTTCAATCTATGCATATCCTTTACATACCAAACTAGCTTTGTTCCTTGTAACCTGTCCATCTTGATTCAATTTATTCCTAAAAACCCATTTTGTGTCGATCACATTTTTATTCTTTGGTCTTGGAACCAATTCCCAAGTGTCATTTTTCTCTATTTGATCTAATTCTTCATCCATGGCCTTATTCCAAAATTGATCCTTGTTGGCTTCTTCAAAACAGTTTGGTTCAATTGTAGATAAGAGTGCTAGGTGTGTTTGTTCTGGTGAACAGGTTCTTCTTCTAGTCTTAACTCCTGCATCTTTGTTTCTGATAATCTGATCTGAAGGATGATTCTTCTGTACTCATATGCTAGGTGTCTTTGGAGACACTTGCTGAAATTTCTCTTCTATTTCTGTCGGATTCTCTTCATCTTCCTCTTCTACTTCTTTTTCATCTTTTGCTTCTTCTTCGAAAGGTTGTTCCATTGATTCATTTTCTTCTTCCTTTGATTATGGTTTGTTTGTTTCATCAATTGTTACGTTGATGCTTTCCACAACTTTGTTAAATATCAAATTGTAACACTTATATGTTTTTCTTGTGCTTGAGTAACCAACAAGTACTCCTTTGTCCACATGAGAGACAAACTTTTCCATTCTTCCATCTTCTCTTTTGATGTAGCATTTGCTTCCAAAAAATCTGAAGTGTTTCACATTTGTTGGTCTTCCTTTCCATAGCTCGTAGGGAGTTTTGTCATTATTGTTTCTGAGCATTACTCTATTTTGAATATGAACTGATGTATGTGTTGCCTGTGTCCAAAATATATCTATCAATTTGGAATCCATTAGCATTGTTCGAGCCATTTCTTGTATTGTCATGTTCTTTCTTTCAACAACTCCATTCTGTTGAGGTGTCCTAACAACGGAGAATTGACTTTTTATTCCATGATTGCTGCAGTAGTCCATAAATTCCTTTTAAGTGAACTCTCCTCCATTATCAGATATCAAGCATTTGATTTTTAAGTCTATTTCATTTTCAACCATTTCCTTGTAGATCTTAAAGTTTTCAAAAGCTTCTGACTTATTCTTGAGAAAGCAGACTACAGTCATTCTTGTATAATCATCAACTAATAACATAAATTATTTTTCACCTTTTAAACCCTTTGTTGTACTTGATCCAACTAGATCAGTGTGCACAATTTCCAGTGGTCTTGTCATTGAATAATCCTTTGATTTGAACCTGGTCTTTGCTTGTTTTCCTTGTTGACAATTCTTTCATAAAGTGTTGGTTGGTTTCGTGATCTGGGGCATTTCTCTGACTTCTTCTCTTTTGTTGACTTTGAAAAGGTTATCAAAATGTATGTGACCCATTCTTATGTGCCATACCCAACTTTCATCTTCCTTTCCTAGACAACATTTTTCATTTCCAATTTCACTTAACACATAAATGTTGCTTGAAGTTCTTGCAGTTGTAGCAATCAATTTTCCTGAACCTTCTTTTCTTATCTTGTAACTTTTGTGAATCGAAAGTAACTTTATGACCTTGGTCACACATTTGACTCACACTTAGAAGATTAGGTTTCATATCTTCTACTAGTAGAACATTTTTTTCCTTTGTATTCTTGTTCGCATTTTTTATTGTGCCTTTTCTAATGATTTTAGCTGAATCATCATTTTCGAAGGAGACTGATCCATATCTTTCCTTTCTTAATGTAAGAAACGTGTCTCTATCACCTGTCATGTGTTTTGAATAGCCATTGTCAACATACCAACCATGTTTCTTCTGCTTAGCTTGTAGAGCGAGTGTGCATTCTTCATTGTTATACTAATTCTTCTTTCGTATCCATGTCCCTTTCTGAGGTTCTTGTCTGTGACTATTGTTATTATGTTGTGGTTCTCTAGGAGGGATTGTCATTCTTCAATCTTTGGCCATGTGTCCAAAGTTATTACATTTGTAACATTCCACTTCAGTGCTCAAAGATTCAAATCTGTTGTAACTTCTTCTCTGTGTTTCACTAGGCTTTCTTGGATAACCCTTTTGTGTATGACTTTCAAAGTTGTTTATGTTCATGTTGTTAGCTCTGCAATTCATAGATTTATGTCCAAAATTATTACATGCATAAAATAAACCAAAAAATATAGTTTGATACCTGGGAGTTGAAGATCTTCTGAAAGGAGGTGCTCTTATGAATCCTTCTTCTTATTGAGTCCTATCTGTCTGTTGTTGACTCTAAAATCTGAATCTTCTCGGTGGAGGAGTGTCCCTATAATATTCCTTGTATATCTTCCTATCCCCTTTGATTGTTTCTGCATAGATTTTTGGATATGTTTCTTACTCTTTTGTTTTGGAGCTTGATCCATTTTCTATCTGATTGTATCCAAGTAAGGACTTGTCAAGATGATATTTTTGACTGCTAATAATCTCATCTAAAACTTTTGAGCTATTTTGCATATTTTTCTTTTGAAAATCCTTTCTTAATGTGACAATCTCTACTTCCAAATTTCCAATGATCATGTCCTTTTTTTCTAGCTTTTCTTTGAGTGCTTCTTCAATTCTTTTATCTTCTTCTATTTGAACCTTCAAATTTGTGATCATTTGTTCTAGTTCTTAAGTGTCTTCTTTCTTGTCTAGTTCCACTTGTAGTTTCTTGTTTTTCTTCTCGGTAGTCAACTTCTGCCTCTTCATATTTCTTCTTTGGCTTCTTCATATTCTTCTTCGACTTCTTCATATTCTTCTTTGGAGTCTTCTTTATTAGAGTCTTCTACTGCCATGAATGGAACTCTTCATGTCTCACTATCACTTACTTCATCTTCATCTGATGATGAGATGTCTTCTTTGGTGCATAAGATTTTCTTGAAAACTTTCTTTGTAGTTCTTCTGCCTTTATATGTTTGTTTTCCTTTTGAGTAACCTTCATCATTTCTCTTTTTCTTATGAGGACATTTGTTAGAAAAATGACCAATGACATCAGAATTAAAACAAATTAAAGGAAGCTTACCTCTATACCTACCATTGGTTCCCTTGTTCAGTCTTTTGACGAAGTTGGCCACTTCTTCGTCATCTTCTGAGACGTCACTGTTGCTGCTATGTTATTCTTGTTGATTTTCCTTTTGCTTTGATCTTTTGGATGCTTTGAAGGCTACTTCTTTACATATGGATTTTCTTGTTCAGTTCTCATTTCATATGCTGTGAAGATTCTATGCAGTTCGTCCATGTTGTTTGAGTTTAGATCTGATCTTTCTTCTAGTGTTGATATCTTAGGGTCAAATATCATAGGAAGATATCTTAGTACCTTTTGAACAATTACAGATTCTTCGATTTATTCTCCCAATCCTATGATTGCATTCATTGTTTCATCGAATCGTAAGAAGTAGGCTGCAATATTCTCATCTTCCTTCATCTTTAGTTGTTTGAACTGACCTCTATAAGTTTGAAGCTTTGCTACTTTGACTTTTGAATCTCCTTCATCAATATTTCAAAGGTTGTCCCAAATCTCTTTAGCGGATTTACAATGTGCAACTTTGGTGAATATTGTTTCACTGATACCATTCAGAAGTGCATTTGTGGCTTTGGAATTATTCTGACCGATTTTCACTGCTTTGTCATTTGTTGGTAGAACTGTTGGTGTTGTGTATCCATCTACAATTGATTTCCAAATTTCAAATCCATGTGCTTGTATATATGTCTTCATCCCTATGCTCCAAAAAGCATACTTTTGTCCATCAAACTGTGGTATTCCATTTTCATACAAGTTGTTTCTCTCCATGATCTACCTTTCAGTGGTTACACTGATTTTTGAAGGAACCTGCTCTGATACCAATTGTTGGATTACTGAGAGGGGGAGTGAATCAATAATAGAGCAATTTAATCCTTTTTAACCATATAATCCAAGTTTTATATCAATGTAGCATTATCATCCAATAACTGCAAAGTAAATAAGCAATGAACAAATGAAAAATCATACACATACACAGTACACCAGTGTTTTACGTGGAAACCCAAAGCGGGAGAAAACCACGGAATGCTTTTTCTTATATTTCTTGAAGAATTACATTCATTGGAAGCACCAACTTCCTATGTT
The DNA here is from genome assembly GCA_009831015.1 of Picea engelmannii. Lineage (NCBI taxonomy): Eukaryota > Viridiplantae > Streptophyta > Pinopsida > Pinales > Pinaceae > Picea > Picea engelmannii. The sequence continues at coordinate 73,431 of ML837856.1, read as the reverse complement.
TTCCAGCTGTGACTGGAAGGAGGCTCCAACCCCCTTGTTTCTCGGGCTACAACCTGAAGGAATATCCAACTCCCCTATTCTTTGGCTACAACCAGAAGGAGGCTACAACCCCCTATGTTCTTCGGCTACAACCACTTGTCCTTGCCCTGTCCAACCACCCTGAAGTAGAAGTAGAATGATGGAACCACTGTCACACTATCACTATGAGATATACTATTGTAAACCTATACCAATAAATTTGAACCATGCATCAACCATGCATCAACCTATATCTCAACATGTAATCAACCTGTACCATAAATAAGTGCATCAACCATGCACCAACCTATACCAAACAACCAATAATAAACATGTACCATAAACAAGTGCATCCAACCATGTACCAAGTACGTACCAATCATGTGTCAACTACTCATCAATATGTACCAACATCATCATCTATACACCTCATGTATGTGCCAACGCATCAACTACTTGTCTCAACCATGTACCCAACATGTACCTTAACCAAAATCCCTCATCAATTTCATCATCCAAATATGATTTTTAAATTTATAATAGAACTGGTGTATATGATCACATACTTTCAAACCTTCCTTAACTTTAACAACAAGAGACTAGCATTTTCATCAAACTTTTCTTTAGTCTCACATGACTAGTTTTGGATTAGTCAACAACCTTAACTTGAAATAATCATAATTATATACCTGTAATGAATAAAGATCTGAAATTGATATATAATTTTCTTCAGTGTATTTTAGGAAATTCCTCCAAGTGTCAATACTTGGAACCTCTCAGAAAACGAGTTATAGCAAAAATGGCATACCTTGTTGAATTTTGGCTTATTCTAGAGAGTGACCTTGTAGAGAGTGCCCTGCACAGAATATTTGTTGAATGGATATGAAAATGTTACACAGAATACTAAATACTGTAATATAACCAACACATTTGGTCTTACTCAATTTGGATCTGTTATGAAGAAGTTATGACATTTTTACCCGAAACACATGTTTTAGACTAGTTTCAGGATTAGCCATAAACCCTATTTTCCACAGAGTGTAAATCCAAAAATACAACGACCCACAAGTTGAATGTTTTACCACAGATACTTGGATATGTTTCCTCAATGGGATATAAATTTCACGGTCTAATTCATTCTAGAAAAAAAAAATATTGTGAAAATGGTGAGATGACCTGTAAATAACATACCTTAGAAATCATCATCAAAAGAATGTATCCTCCTTTGAATTTCGGCCTTATTTTCTTCACCTTCCCTATGAAATTCAGCTTAGATATCCTTTGGTTACCTCAGACACCTATAGATATTCAATATGCTCAACTTTGTTCTCAAATGAGAGAGCCTTGCCTCTTATTTATACTCTCCAAGTAGCTTCCTTAAAAACATCTTCTAGGTCACTTTGCCCACTTTCCTTATTTTAGGGTTAACCCACTTCTAATTTCTCCATTAAATTTATTATTGAAATAATTTATTTTGTATTCACTTTGAATTATAGTACACTCATCACTTCACTTTATTATTTACCTTCTAAAATCTCTTAAACCACTTTGACTACTTTGACCTTTTGGGGCTTCTAGATGACATATGAGGGTCCTCCAACTTCGTAAGGCCATAACTCCCAAACCGTGAGGAGTTATGTGACGTTCTACATACCACCAAAAATTGAATGACATGTACTATCCATATAGAATAGTATTACTTGCAAATATATCAAAACCCATACCATTATCCATCAAACAAACTTGGGTCCATTACCCAAACCTGGGTTCTCCAACTTCTCATGGTCATAACTCTCTAACCATGAGGAGTTATGTGATGTTCCACATACCACCAGAAATGGCATGACAAGCACTATACATATAGGATAGTTTCACTGGAAAATTCACTGACCTTCATCTCATTATTCCACAAATAAGCATGGGTTCTCTAACCATGCTTCTAGGATAACTCAATCCGCAAAGCGTCTTCCCGTGAGGGCTTTCACCATAAGGGGACCACTTTGGATTTAATCCATTTTTACTTATTATCAACCATGAAAAGACAATAATGAGTCATCTTTACATCAAACAAAGTTGGGTGCATTACCCAAACCTTTGTGTTATCGAACTTTCTTCAAGGGTTGACATCAATGACAACCAACCTTAATCAACACAGACTGCTAGAGGATAAGCCCAGTACCCATTTGATTTAAATGATTAAAACAAGTTGTACTTGGTGGATCAACAAGATAAGAGTAAAAGGGAGGGAACCAGACTTCTTGCAAATGCATTCTATTGGGCATGGAGTCATAACATTCTGCACATCAAAGGAAATTAGGTTGCCTACCAGAAAAAAGGATTATGCAAGGATGGGTAGAAGAATAGAAGGTAAACAAAAATAATAATATCCACTTAACAGAGATCTTTTCTAAAATATATATAAAAGAGTGCTTGAACAATAATCAATGATTAAGAGTCAATTACCACAAATCCTTTGCATCTCATGAATCCATTGACCAAAGGAAGCTTTTGATATTCAAAGTCTATAAATATTACTCAAGAAAGATGATAAGAAAGAATGGAAACAAGAGAAAAACATTCTGGTATCACAACTTTTATGAATCTCTAATGCTAGAAATGCCTACAGCACATGCCCTCAAGCTTACAAATACACAGATAAATTTTCCCTGCAGCTCTCTCAAGCTCTCTCTAGTCATGAAATCAACACTTTCCTTATCAAAATCTACTTCATATATAGTGAATGATATATCTCTACTCTAAAGAGGTCTAAACCAAGGAGCTACATAGGATCCTCCTCCATTTAGGAGTCTGTTACAAAAGATTGCAACAAAAACATAACAAATTCATATTTTTGGGGATCTTGTCTATTGTGATAAATGCCTTTTGAAACAGGTCATAATGCTTGATATGAAGATGGAACACGTGTCCCTCATGTCCAACTAACTCCTAGGAAAACATTTGAACCTTCCCTGACAATTGGCATCCCTCCCATAGCTCAGATTTGTCAGATTGTTAGAGTTTGCAACGCCTTTGATAGCATGCATTGTAAACTTTCCTTTGGGTGATGTTTTTATCTTTTTGCCAAAAATACGAAATGGATCAGGCTGAATTTTTGTCAACAAGTCAAACACATCATGTTTTTCCTCCACACCAAATTTCATAAGAACCCAGATCGTCATTCAAAAGTTATAACTAAAAAAATACTATGTTGTGTGCTCATTGCTACAAGCTATCCCAAATTACCAGTTCACAGTGCCAGTGAGTCCAGGCGCTGCGAACTTTCCTATAGCAGCCTATTTCATGCCAAATCAACTCAATTGATGCCAAAACCATGCAAGAATCCTTGAAAACCTATGACAAACCTGCTACAACTTCTAATTAATGAAAATAAATTTGGAGAAAATATAAAAGATGTTAGGTTTAACTCAAAATCCAAAAGCACCACTTAATGTTGTAACTGCATGCAAAAGCCATGACAAAAATTGTATGGTTAAGTTCTCACAATCTCTCCCCCCTTGTGGATTTTCTTTCTTTGTTGATTGTCCATAATTTTTGTCTTTAAAACCTCTTTTAACCTCTTATGATAGTTGTTATGTGAAATATAGAGTAAAACAAGGATTTTAGGATTTGATTACAGAGCTGACATATTAAGCGTTCACATGTCTTTATACACAGCAATGATATGGAGTGGAGCAAATGCAAGTAGGAACAATAAAAGGGAAATCAATTTAGTCTGATTGAAAATGTAGACAAGCAAAAGAGACAATGTTGTATAAACAAAGGGTTTGCAATGCCAACACCAGTTCATAGTGCCAATCTGCAATGCAATTGAAATAGGATTTATGAAGGACTGAAAATATTTTTCATATCTGAGAGGGAACCTATAGCAACTAGTTAAAACCTGGGCCTTGGACATATTTCAAATTTGACAAGGGTTCGGTCAATCAAAAGAGAGAGGGTTCACAATGCTAGTTTGCAGTGCGCAATTTGTATTGCATGGTTATAATAGACAGTTCGTAGCACAGAATAAATAGTGGGTTTTAATACTTGTTTGCAAAAGGAGGTTGTAGGATGACCCTGAGATAATAATATTTACCAATGACCAGGGTTTAGAACACCAAAACAGTGAGTTTTAATGTTGCATAGGGCTAGCAGTGCATGCACATTTAACAGCTTGCATCTCCAACATCAACTCACAGTGCCAAAAGTGGTAGTATGTGACAATTTGCAGTGCACTATGAGTTTGTAGCGCCTTTAACCAATTTGTAGTGCGTTGTGTTTTAATGAAAATGGAGATGAATTTGATACCTTTCCTTCTTTACAAATGATGACTATTACCATGATGACATGAAGACTCTTGTAACACTAAGACTTGACAATGTATTTTGATCAACTTTAGACCCAAGGTTAAAATCAAGCACCTTGATTTATAATCATAAAAGATGACTCTAAACCTATGAACTTTTAAATGACTAACTCCTAGAACAAGGAATTACCACATGACTAGCAAAGACTAATGATGTGCTTTAGTACATATCATGTCCTAACACACCCCACCCATCAATGTCCTAAGCTCTCGAGACTAACCCAAGCACTTCATTTAGAATGCATTCACCACAATAAACTTAGTGGTGTTCCTTTTTCTACCTCGTAACACCTTCTCCCTTAGTCTAAACACTTTATTCTTGTTGGTCCTAAGGTCTGCACCTGATTGCTAAAGGGAAAAACTAGGCCACCTATCAGTTTTGGAATGATTATTCCTTAATAAGTTGTTTTTGTTGGTAAGCTTAAGGATAGGTTTTCAAAGATGGTGCTATGGTAGGACATGCAACATAGTTTAAAAGTAGGTTCTCCTTTGCTAATGGTATGGGTATTATATGACAATTGGGGGTATGAAAATACAAACACAGACAACAACAACAAACAATGCAATGAATCACTTGTTGTGTTAAAACTAAGACCCAAAATAATATCTTAAGACTTAGACAAACATATAGATGCAAATCATTCAACAGGTTGCAAAATAGTGGATCTTTCGTTGAACAATAGTTGTATAAGAGGTTGCATAATCGGCAAAAGATAAACTAAAACAATAGTTGTCAGAATAAGGAAATGTACATCGCACACATCACAAAATCTGCATTTAAGATAAGAATCGACACATAAAGATTTGAGTAAGAGAACATAACTATCATCAACATATATTCACTAGGTATAAAACTTTACAATTAATTGAGTAGGTCCAATCCTTCTGCTACTTCTACTTTCCTTCCAAAAACTCCCAACCCTTCAAACATCCAAAGACTTCATATTTAACAGAGTTGTAGAGGTTCTCGTCCATATGGGACTAAGACCTAACTCTAGACAACTAATTGTAGAACAAATTATTAATTCAACTAAAACATTGCACGGAGTACAGCAATGTGCGCTTCACACTTAATTTAACCAAGAGAGTGGTTCTTATCACACACAGAATACCACTTATTAATTTAATCTAAAATAACTCTGCAATTGATTAACTAAAAACTGCTACTGTCTCTGAGATTGAATTGATGCATGCATTGGATGAACTGTGATTGGCAGAAAAACTAAGAGTGTCGAAATAGAGTTATATATCGAGCCTTGTCATGCATGCGAGTTGTTTGATGCTTATGGAGGGTAACTGGTTGAATGGTAATATCTTCTACTCCTTTACTGAGTTTCTGGAGTGACCTATAACTGAGACCGAGACATAACCTTTTGTCTGCAATAGAGCTCTCGGTTCTTAAGTGCACTTTGTTTTGACTAGTTAGTTGCCATCTATACTTTCAAAAATCTTTGCTGAAAATGTCGTCGGCCCAATGGTTGTGGAGGGAGAAATGGATTCAAGCATTCAATGGGAGATGATACGAGTGGATGTGGACTACATGGATGCAGAGGACATGGAGAGAGGAATCAGGAATGTGAGTGGCGATGACGTGGGATGACATGTAGGAGGGAGGTGATGGTTAGTGTGTGGTGAGAGGAGGGTTTGGATACATGAGAGGTGACAGAAGTATGAGTGGAGGGAAAATGGCGTGCGGGGAGAGGGGAGATACCGGGAGGTAGTTTGGCAGGATTCTGGAGGGGGGGGTAGGTGGTAAGAAGACTAGAGAGGGGGGGTCTGAAATCATGAGGAGGCGCCACGTTAGGTGGGCCCGAGTGCGGGGAAACCGCTTTTCTAGACCCCCTCGGTTAAAGGTAGAACAGTCGGGGGGTCTGAAACCATGTGAGGACCATTGATCTAGAGGATGGTGATGTCATCGATAGCGATTAGCGCAACAGTTAGGCACTCTCCAACAAAAAGTATTTTCTCCACGTCTTTGAAACTCCGAACGCACGGGAACCGTCAATCATGTCAACATGTTGTTTGTGTGTATTTCGAGTATGACGTGGTCTACTCTGATTGGATGCTATCTTATGTGGAATCTTACTGAGATTTCAATGAATTATTCGAACATGGATATCTCCTACACACAAAAAAAAAACTCGATGGACCTGCTACATGCTTCGTTAGTGGAAAATATGATGACGAGTATTCGAAACTCAAACTAGAACATGTGATCCTTTTTCAAGAAATCAAACATATGGTGCAAAATAAGTACAGACGAGAAAGGGTCATGAAGTTGAATGAATAAAAATGGAGGATAAGCTAAGAAAGCAACCACAAAACAAAATTGATGGATGGATAGGGTAAAGGAGGGAAAAGGGGTAGGGGTGCAGACCTAGGTTATAACATTGGCTCCAACTGGGGATAGCACATCTCTGTGAGGTGCTGAGAACTGCAGATCAGTGTTCGAGATTAAATAATTTCTCTCACCTTTCATCACTTACCTTTGTTTCTGTCTTCCAGTCTTGTGTATCTGCTACTGTCCCTCAGCCATGCATTTATTTGAATTGAAAACTGCAACTACACCCTAGTGCCTTTGTTGGGATATGGAGTATTTATTCACACACAACTGACTAATCAAATGAAAAAATAATAGGAAAACATCTATGGTACAAGAGGGACTTTCCCTCATCTTTAAACAAAATAGTGTTTCAGGAAGTGCCCATTTATTGGGCCTCTAAAGATCTCTGTATCATCTAGATTGTGCAGGATAAATGTGTTATTGTCCAAAACTTCAACCACCCTAAAAAGGGCCAAACCAGAGGTTGTCAAATTTATCATGCTTGGAATTATCATCCCACTTCAAGACCAGGTCACCCTTTTGAAGGATTCCCTTCTTGGTTTTCTTGTCAAAACTTGATTTGATCTTGTTATGGTATGTTTCTTTCCTCTGATCCAGTGCTTCTCTCCTTTGTTGAACTTCTATAATCTGGAAGATTCTCCTTTGGATGTCATTTGGCTCCTCAATCTCTTCCTGTAGGAATTTTAGGACTAGTATACCAAGATGAGTGGGAAAAATAGTGTTTGTGCCATAAACAAGCTGAAATGGTAAGGTTCACAAAGATATCTTGGTGTTGATTCGGTCAGCCCACAAAGCATACTTGAGTTTAGAGTCCAAGGATTTCTTGTTTTCAGTCAACAACTTCTTGATAATCCTGATGAGAGTTTTATTTGATGATTTTGCCAGGCCATTTCCCTGAGGGTAATAGGGTGTGGAATGTGTCAAGGAAATGTTACGACTTCCACAGAAGTCAATCATGGCTTTGGAATTGAATGCTTGGGCATTGTATGTTACTAGCTTGTTGGGGCAACCAAATCTGGCAAAAATATTAGTTTCCAGGAAATTCATGATTACCTTGTCAGTGGCATTCCTAGTGGGCACAGCCTCAATCCACTGGGTGAAGTAGTCGGTGGTAGTGAGGATCCACTGGTGTTGTCCATTGGAGGGTGGATTTATCTATCGTATGAATTCTAACCCCCATTTTTGAAATGGACCACTGGCAGTGATAGGTTTTAGGGGTAGTGATAATAACTTTTGTTTTCCTGCAAATATTTGACACTCCTTGCAAGCCCTAATAGTAGAAAATACATCAAGGAAAAGGGTGGGCCAGTAGTACCCTGCCTTTAGGATCTTGAGAGTTGTGGCCTTCCAATGTTGGTGCCCTCCACATACTCCTCTGTGCATTTCTGTTGTGACTAGTTTCGCTTCATTTTCATCAAAGCATTTTAACAAGATGCCAGTAGGATCCCTCCAATACAAACTCTGGTTTGAAATGCAGAATTTGATAGACCTCAACTTAAGAGACCTGGCCTTTGTTTTCTTGACATATGGTAAACATTCTAAATGCTTCAAAAAATAAATGATTCTTTTATACCAAGGTGAAGAGTAGTTTTCAAATACATGTAAGTTGTATTGTCCAGGCTGTATGATGGGTGTGTCTGATTGGGTGAAGATTTGATGCAATTCTAACACCTTGCAGTTTGATTCTAACAACAACTTGGCAAGTCCTTGTCCCTTGATAAGGTTGGTGTGTTTTATGTGCAGGTCATACTCCAATAGTTTGACAATCCACTTCCCTCTTTTTCCCTCACTATCTGTCTGGACCAGAATCTCTTTGACACTACCACATAAAACCTTAAGGATTTGAGTGATTTGACTAGGGAATAAGCATGTTTCTCTAATATATCATACTTCGGCTCAGCATCTCGGAGGTCTCTGTTAAAAAAGGCTATGGGTTGTTCATGTCCTTCTTCATTTTTCTGCAGTAGCACAGCAGCAATGGTCTCCTCCGAGGAAAACAAGAAGATGAAGAAATCTTTGGTATAGTCAGAGATAGCTAATACAGAGGCTTCAACTAAAGCTTGCTTGATCCTTTGGAATGTCAATTTTTCCTCTAGTGACCATTTTATCACAGCATCTTTCTTCAACATGTTAGTGATAGGCTTCAGAATTTCAGCAAAATTTGGCACAAAACGTCTGAGGAAGTTTATCTTAATAATAAAAGACTAGACAACATTTTTATTCCTGGGGATCTCAATCTCTTGAATGGAACAAACTCTCTTTGGATCAATTTTTATACCTCTTGCTGATATGATGTGTCCCGAGATCTTTTCTTCTGGCATGGAAAAGTGAGGCTTCCTAGGATTGAGAGATATTCCATATCTCTTGCATTTCTTGAAAACTTGCTCCAGATGCTGCAAATGTTCATCATCAGATCTGGAGAAAATGGTGATTTCATCCAAGTATATAACTGTTGGAACCGGGCTGAAGTGGAAGGAAGGACGATCTTGGGAAATAAAGCATGCAAAAACTGAAGTAACAGCTGGAGAAAGAACAACACGTGTCCATGCAAGAAAGTGTGCACAAGGAAAGCGACAGTTGGAGGAAGAACAACACGCGCATGGGAGGAAGACCTAACATCGGTAGGGTTATGGTTTTGGTAATACACTATAAATGGATGAAGAGCCTGATAGATATAAATATAGATATGCATGTATCATATAGAAGTTGGCATTTTTTGTAGTAAGTTTATTGTTTTGTAAAGGTTTGAGTTCTTGTAACATTCCATTAGAGCGATGTACGAATGGATGCATTATGAAATATTGTTATGTACTACTTTGTAAGATGTTGAGTGAAGAATAGAAGAAGGAAGGTATATATAAGGATTAGATCACAGGCTGTAGAGCCTGGTGTGATCTAGTTCGCCTCATATAGATCTTACCCATAAGAGGGAAATTGTACGCACACGATGCCGAAAATGAAGAACTACCATAATAAAAGAGCCAAGAGACAAATCTTTGTGGACATAGCCTAGGACGGGGTGAACCATGGTAATATCTATGTAATATGATGAATTCATGCATATCTTTACTTTCTTTCAGCAGTTAATGGTTATGCTTGACGAATGAGTTAATACATTGTTATGGAATATGTTTATGTTGTTTGGGAAATAAGTTGTGAAATATACATGTGAAACCATGATGAATGAGTAGATTACACTTACAGCTTGTAATACATGGATTTGGTTAATAAAACCCTATCACATACTCAATCCTAGGTTGTAAACACCTGAGTCTTACAGCCACCCATTTAAAGTTATCTCGGGTGAGACTGCGCAGTGCATTCTGTGTATTGTGTTGCCTTCTGGTTTACCAGGAGGGCCGATGGTTTTAGAGGCTTTGTTGGAAACCCGAATGACATGAAACCTGGGTCAATAACTCAGATGGTTAAGAGAGAAGAGAAAGCAAAGGATAACCAACCAAACAATCCAACAAATGGTTCCTTTGTCGTGTTAAGAGGAACCAAAAAGGACAAAGTAGACGAGATAGAGTGAAGGAGAAACGCATGAGCGAAACAAAAGAGCAATGAGCCATTAGAAGGAAATGTTGATAAATTGGAGCCCCACAAAAGCAGAAATCGAAGGCTGGTTGAGAGCCAAATAACTAGAGTTTGCACAGAAAGACAATAGAAATGCTAGAATTACACCGTGTAACTATATGGATAAATACGTATTTATTGATTTACACGAAGTTTTTTTCTGTGATTTTCCGCATCTACTACAGGAGTGGATCCTAAGGTTGAAGGATAACCACGCGACGAACCGGATTCGACAGCTAGATTGGACTCCAGTATAGATTGAGCAATTACAGCAAGTGAACAACAAATTCACCCGCGCAGTAGACTTTTGGCTTGACAGTATTGTCGCAAGCTTCATCACAGAGTTTGCATTCGACACAGCAAAGTCATATAGCACAGCCGACCAAGAATTTCTACGTGGACCCAGAGGAAGGTACATTCGATCACTGTATACTTCTATCAAGATACTGCTATATAAAAAAGGTGTAATGACAATGGAATTAGACAACTAGACTTCCATGTCTGCATGGGGGAAGAGGGGAAGCACTAACAGAGAGAGGATAAATGGAAGGAGGTGAGGATAAAGGAAATAATGAGGAAGAACCCTTGGACCCGATCATGATGGATGAAGACCAGATCAAGTGGATATTAGCGTCATCAGGAACAATGTGTAGCGGAGTACCCTACCAATATAAGGTGAATGTTAAGAAGAAAGTCGTAGCCATGAGGGAGGGCTTGGCTAGCGATGAGGAAGAGGTAGAGGATCTTCGGGCTGTGGAGAATATTGAGGAAATCATGCGCACAACATACGAGAGGAAGACGAGAGGCCCAAGAACAGGAGGAGAAGGTAGCCATCCTATCCATATTAACGTCAGTGTGGAACCCATAAACCCATGTGCGACCAATACACCAAGGAGAACCCCACCATTTAGACAACCGAAGTTTTGAGGAAGCTTGACAGTAGGAAGTACATCCACACAAGGAGAAACAACTGGAGGAACCAGTTCAGGCAACCCTAGTCAAGTATCTACACCGCTCGGAGGAGGTAGTAGTTCAGTATTTAGAATGGCAGGACACAATCCCACTATCAGGTTACCATAGTTTTGAGGAGAAGCAGCAGAAGACTCTGAGAAGAATTTGTTCATTTGTGAAAAAATTTGGGAAGCAAAGTAGATCACCGATGAAGATACCAAACTCACGCAGCTAGCGATCATGCTAAGAGACCGCGCACTAGACTGGTACATGAGTCTCAACACGAACAGTTCCCCTATGACGACAAGGACACTGGCCGACATTAAGAAATTATTGATAAATGAGTTCCAGAAGTTGAGCTCTGAGGATAAGTACATGAACGAAATGATTGTAATAAGACAGAAACCAGGAGAATCTGTATGGGATATTGATCAGAGATTCAAGCGATTAAAAGGAAAGTTAAAGTACCTTATGACCGATATGCAGCATCGGCACCTATTTGTCAACTCACTACTCCCACACTTAAAATATCCCTTACGACAATAGAAGTTTCAAATGCAGGCAGAGGCTCTGTAGGCAGCCTTACAGCTGGAAGAGAACCAGTACCAACAGACAGACCTGGCTATCGAAGAGTTGAAGGAGGATTTGAAGAATTTAACATTTCAGCTAAACTAGAATAAGAACAAGGACAAATGAGAATTCGTTTGGTGCACCACCTGCAGGAAAGAAGGACACCACAAGAACGAATGCCCAACATTCATGCAGTATATGGAAACAAGTATGCCAAACCCGCTACCACAGGGAGGATTATGGTGCAAAATATGCAAGAAACTGGGTCACGGCCCTTATCACTGCACGATGATGCATAAATACCAAACAATTCCAAATAATTCATATTGCACCTTTTGTAAGTCAATGAGCCACGATGACAAAGATTGCAGAACTATGGAGTTGATGCGGGAAAGAACATCAGATGCATACAGGGTACAGGTCGAAATGATGACTGGGCAAGCAGCACCACAGTTCAATCCAGCCCTAGCCCCATACAACATTGCGCAGCAATAGTATAATAATGTGCAACAAGCCTAAAATAATGTGCAGCCACACTACAACCTGACACAACCCCAGTTCAATAACGCGCAGTATAATTAGGCACCATAGTATAACGCATCGAGAGCTGATCGCGCAAGCTACAGAGGAGTAGGACGCACCAGAGGAGGTTTCGTACGCGGTAGAGTACCAGTCACATGTCACAATTTCCAGCAACCAGGACATTATGCACGAGAATGTCCACTTCCACCAGTGACTTGTATGTATTGTTGCACATCGGACCATGATACAGAGGAATGTCTGGCATTACTAGTAAAGATTCAGGAAAAAAGGAACCAGAACAATCAAAATGTTCATTTAGGTTTCTGTGGTGAGAAATTTGTTCAGAATTCGTCGAAAGAACCACAGTGTTATTGATAGCTTGTCATTGACGTTTCGGATCCATAACAGTATCCATCTTCAGGACAAAAAAGCCTGAGAAAAATAGTAAGAGAAGAGCCTTTATTAAATAGTGATGAGGCGGGTGAAAAAACTACGGTTGGCTGAGTGAAACCCTCGTTTTAGGAGAATTTTTCTCAAAAGATAATAAATAGCGATTTAATTAAGTTTTTTATATGTTAATTCTAGGTTAGATTTAGGGTTGACCAGAGGTTTTAGTAAAAAAATATTAATTTTATGTTGATTAAGGGCTAAATTAAGGCTAAATTAATGAGGTGAACCCTAGTTTTGAGGAAGTTAATGAGGTAAACCCTAATTTTACTAAGCAATGTTAGTTTTGTCAATATTAATGTTATGTTTAGTGGATTTCAGCCGAAGCAAGGGATGACAAACTGAATATCAACATAGTCACTCGTGGAGGAATGAAAATAGGAAATGACGCAGTTCAACAGGAACTAATGTAGAACCAATGGGTAAAGAAGAACACTGACCCCAAGAAGTAGTTCGATGCGCAAAAGGAAAAGGAGATCTTTAAAGAAGCTCGACAAGAATTTCAGAAGGAGGACATAGCGTCGACTACACAGCAGAGAAAGGAAGCTTCAGAATATGAGATGTCACCATCACTGGAACATACCAACAGAATGCAACACAATGAACAAGTAAGTACTATCAAAGACTTTTTGCAATCATGCATAAAAGTGTTAAGTGATCCTTCATCTGTGAAAATATTACAAAACATCCTCGAAAAATGTAGCAGCGAGACAGAACAAAAGCTAGAACTGAAAATCGTCAATCATCTACACACAAGAAGAAGAACAAGTAGGGAATTTAGACTAAATGCTAACATTGGGGATTTCAATATGGGAGATATTATACTAGACCTAGGATGTGAAGTGAATGTGCTACCAAAGACCATATGGAAATGCATGGGGGAACCAACATTGGGATACTCAATCGTTCAACTAAAACTAGCAAATCAACATAGAGTCCTACCAATAGGTAGACTGAAAGGAGTAATAGTAGATTTGGACAGAGTGCGCACTAAAGCAGACTTTGAATTCATCGAAATATTAGATGGCACAACACCTTACTCGGCACTACTTGGTTTAGACTGGGTGTTTGAAAACCAGGCAATAATTAACTTGAAAACCAGGAAAATGACATTTGATTCTGGAGACTACAGGGTCATAGCACCACTAGACCCATCAGAAGGGGAGAGGTTCATAGAACCCACTTGCCTGGACTTAGAGGAGATCGGCTAGTTCTATAGAACAACTGCACGTGATGAGGATTACGTAAACCCAACTGCAAACGGGGTACTACTACTCAGTTGATGGAGCATTACTTCATGCGCAACAGACTCGGATACCGAGTTAGAAAACTGGTGGCAGAGACTCCACAAAGTATCCATGAGAAGATGTGCAAGAATAGACTGTGCAGAAAGGTGGGTAGGCATAGAAATCAAAGAACCACCCAGTTTCCATGGACTAAATGATTTGGAAACCTTCTTGACACAATATGAAGACGAAGTATTAGAGAACCAGAGACTACTAGCACTGAATTTAACACTAAAGGCCACACCTGCAAGATGGTGGGGCACACACAAGGAGACCATCAAAGACTAGTATCAATGTAAGTGATTACTGTGCATAAGGTTCGGTGCAAAACAAGCCTATAACAAACAACAAAGATATGAAGGACTAGGGACACTAGCGGAACACTTGAAGGAGTGTAAAATGCTATGGAAAATGACACCTCCAAAGGAATGGCCCCATCACTTCATTCATACTTTAGAGAGCATACTAGCAAACTGATATACAGACCAGGAATTGCGCAAAGGAACCACGACATGGACGACACTCCAACAGAACTTTACAATCACTTTCTCATTCGAGCATGAGAACCCCAACATAGATGTGGCCCTGAAATGGATCAGAGGCATCATATTCATTAAAGAACTGGAAATAGGACTTATCACAGAAGAACAGCAGCGGAATAAGTAGACAATCAAGGAACTACTGTCATGTTACCATGTACAAGAGGAAGCACCAAATGAAGATGACCCACGCGATATTCAGATTGAAGAAGTGGGAGGCGAAAGAGATGTGGAAGGACCACCCATATAATCAGAAGTCTTTTCTGCTCCAACCAAGATAAAGAAGGTTAACATCAGGACCATAAAGCAGCCCAAAATGGCCAGCATGGGAGATTACTGGGATCAGCAGATAGTAGAAAGCATCACAGAATTGTTGTGTGAATATAGCGACCTTTTTCCCACAACATTTACAGAGATGAAGGGTATAGCTGGAGAATTAAGAGAAATGAAAATACCACTCAGATCTGACACGAGACCTATTAAACAATGACCTTATAGACTAAACCCCATATATAAACATAAAGTGAAAGATGAGATCGATAGGATGCTTGAAGTCGGCATCATCAAACCAGTTGAGGAATCATAATGGATAAGCCTGATGGTAGTACAAGACAAGAAACAAGGAAGAGGGATCGGGATATGTGTCGACTTGAGGAATTTGAATGATGCATGCCTACAAGACCCATTCCCTACACCTTTCACAGATGAAGTGTTAGAGAATGTGGGGGGCCACAAAGCTTACTCATTCACCGATGGATTCTCAAGTTACCATCAGATTAAGATAGCACAGGAGGATAGACACAAGACCACATTTGCGACGACATGGGGATCGGGGATCTTATTAGTACACAGTCATGCCATTCAGACTGAAGAATCAACCTGCAATATTCTCCAGAGTGGTCATCGCAACATTTAAGGACTTCATCCACCAATTTCTCGAAGTATACCTGGACAAATGGACAGTTTATAGTCTATTAAAACACCATGTGGAAGTTTTACGACTGATGCTAGAGCGATGTAGACAATGCCAGATATCACTAAATATCAAGAAATGCATATTTGGAACACCGTTTGGGATACTATTGGGCCATATAGTATGCAAACATGGCTTGCTAGTGGATCCAGAAAAAATCGCAGTCATTGTTAACTTACTAGCACCAAAAACAATCTGCCAGCTAAGAGCAACGTTAGGACACACAGGATACTACAGGAAATCCATCAAGGGATATGCACAAATCACAGCACCAATGGAAAATTTGTTAAGGAAGGATATAAAGTATCAATGGAACGATGAGTGTCAACATGGTCTGGATACCCTGAAGAACAAGATGGTTACTGCACCGATATTAGTATTTCCAGACTGGGAAAAGACATTCCATGTGCATGTAGATGCATCAGCGATAGCACTTGGAGCTATCCTAACACAACCAGGAGCAGGAGACTTAGATCACCCGATAGCGTTCGCAAGCAGAAAATTATCAGACTCGGAACAAAACTACAACATGACAGAAAGAGAAGGCCTAGCTATGGTTTACGCAATACAGAAGTTTAGACATTACCTATGGGGAAAACACTTTAATATGTTTACAGATCATTCAGCCCTGAAATACCTAGTCAACAAGCCATTGTTGGGGGCGAGAACCTGTTGATGGTTATTTCTATTTCAAGAATTTGACTTTGAGGTAATAGTTGAACCAGGAAAACTGAATGCAGGACCTGACCACCTATCAAGGGTCACAAATGGAGAAGAACCCATGAACTTAGAAGACAACTTTCCAAATGCACAATTATTCTCATTACATATTGTTGATGACTACTTCATAGGAATCATATAGTACTTGAGCACAGGTACCCACAAGAATATACCATCGTGCAGAAGAAGAACCTGGTAGTCCGCACAGCCGACTATCAATTGATCGCAGGACATCTATACAAGATGGGCGCGGATAGCATTTTACGAAGATACGTACTAGAGAACGAACGACCAAGAATTATAGCAGAAGACCATGAGGGAATGGAAGGAGGGCATTATGCAAGAAAAGCTACCACGCAGAAGGTACTACGTGCAAGATTACGATGGCCAATGATCCACAGAGACTCGAAAGAGTACTGTCAAAGATGCAATGTCTGTTAAAGGGTAGGAAAACTCAACAGAAGGGACGAGATGCCATTACAACCGCAAGTGACACTATAGGCATTTGATAAATGGGAAATAGACTTTGTGGGACCAATTAACCCACCAGCCAAAAGGACAGAGGCAAGATACATTATCATCACGACAGAATACCTAACAATATGGGCGGAAGCTGCACCAGTAAAAGATTGCAACGCAAAGACAGCTACACGCTTCTTGTTTGAACATGTAATCACTAGATTTGGGTGCCCAAGAGTTTTGATGAGAGACCAAGGCACGCACTTCATAAACAGTGTCATCTGTGTGATGCTTGAGGAGTTTGAAGTTCATCACCAAAAAATCACACCGTATCATCCACATGCAAATGGCAGAGTAGAAGCCTTCAACAAAATTCTAGAGAACGCACTGAAAAAGATTCGTAACATCAATAGAGATGATTGGGACCTCAAAGTAGCAGCAGTATTATGGGAATATAGGACCACATGCAAAAATTTGACAGGGAACACACCATTCAAACTAGTATATGCCCAAGAAGCAATAGTGCCATTAGAATTTTTAATACTTGGTTTACGTGTAGCAGCTATCACACAAATGACAGAACGAGGCGCAGTACAGGAAAGACTGAACCACTTACTGTCAATGGAGGAAGACTGAATCTTGGAAGGATTCCATCAACAAGTACAGAAAGCAAGAGAAAAATCTTGGCACAATCGACACATCAAGAAGAAAACATTTAAGGAAGGAGATCTAGTATTGCTTTACGACAGCAAATCGTTTCAGCACCCAGGAAAGCTTAGAATGCATTGGCTAGGACCATACAAGGTAAAATCAGTAATAGATGGAGGAGATGTACAGTTAAGAGATTTAGCAGGCACAAACCTTAGAGGAATGGTCAATGGGAGCTGATTGAAGCTGTACAAGGATAGTCGACCACAAACCGCACAATAAAAAAAAAAGAGGAAACAAGACTAAAAAGCGTGTAGCACGCAAGAGATAGAAAGGCCACATACCATTCAAAAACACAAATTTAGCAAAGGCAAAGACAATGGTCATATCAAAAGGGGAAACAAGTGGGAAAAGTAAAGTTGGCAAAAGCAGGCTGACAGGACAGCACAAGGCAAAATTAAAGCACGGCAAGGACGGATGGGACATCACATTAAATGTGCCAACTAGAGACGAAAAAGCAAACGTAATGGCAAGTACAAAACCACTGCAGATGCATTGAACCCATAGTTATGGTGCATTAATCACATAATGGAGGAAGCGTCCTCGACAAGTTTCATGACAAGCCCATACAACACGCAATCACGGGAGCAACTAGTCTATTCACGAAAGGGGAACAGAGAGAGAGCAATAGCAGCCAGAACAAACAGAGCGAGACCAAAGAACTCACCGAAGCCATTCGAACCCAACAAACATTCGACAGTCACCACTATGGTGCCACAGAAGCTAGCAGAACCCGACCAGACAGTCAGACTGACCAGGGTTCAAACTAGGTCACGAGGACTACTGGAACAAACCAAACAGCAACATCCAGAGATCATTGATATCGACGAAATCCCATCTCTAGAGGAGATACAGCAAACCCTACACCAATACTGGAAGAGCTTCAGTAGCCACAAGCAGAGGCCACAAGAGAGGATACACCAGCAGCGGTGCAAGAGCCTCAAAACGAGGAAGCAAAAACCCAACAGGAAGTGCAACCAAAAAGCACTAAAGTAGTCGTGGAAGGTAATGGAACAACACAGAACCTGGGAGCAGTGGTGCAACCAGACGAGTCGCAAGCACCCAGCCTAGGTCAACCAGCAGAGGAGAATGTTGGAACCACCTCGGCTTGCCCAACATGGCTTACGGGGGAGCAACCGGAAGTTGTTGGAACTTCGAACCAACCACCACAGCAGGAAGATAGAGTTCATATATCGAGCTCACCTCGCAAGAAACTAGCAGCAGAAATTGTGCTACCATGCATACCAGATGGAGTACAGGCAAACCTACAGCTACTCTGTCACATTGGGAAGCTCAAGTATTATGACCATGACGTATCAGATGAAACCAAGTACCTGGAACTTGCACCGAGAGTTTTATGCAAAACATAGTCGTAAACCAACTTGGAGAAACGATCAGCCAGCCACACCAGTGGGCAGCTGGACTGGACAGAACATGAATTTTAAGTTTGCTCAAACTACCACATTTTGACAGAGGCCAGTACGCGACAACATGCATCAAGCAGTTGTTAGCAGTCATGCACAGAGGGGATATATGGTTGGACAAACCCGTCCCCATAACTGTTGAGCTTATCGCGCAGATAACAGGACTACCCATCCAAGGTATGGATCCCGCATTGATTCTCGATAAGAAATCCAAGGAGAAAGTGTTAGCAGAGGAAATGAAGAAGAAATATGGTACCTCCGTAGGAAAAAGAGGCATTATAATCAAATGGATCAACAATGCAACTACACAATTAGGCGCAAAGATCTTAGCCTACAAATTGTTAAGAAAATTCCACAAAGACAAAGTCCCAGCAGGATTCATCGCAGTTGCAGCTCAGCGTGCAGAAGGCACCTACGTGAGGTGGGTGCCATATCTATTGAATTTGTTTCAAGTGGACTGCAAGGATGCACAGGACCTAGGTACAGAATTCCATTACTCATGGTTGATCACCCTCATAGCCTTCATGGGATGGCGGGAACCAAAGTACGTAATCTTTTGTACCAGACCACAGCCAACAGGAGCAAGATATCTATTACTGAGATCCAGGCCACAGGCTAAGCATAAGAGGGAGAATGGAATCATATTCAAAGCATACTTACAGGACATACAATAAGCTATTAGCCAATCATGGATAATAACACCGGATGTTGTCGCACGATATGCAAACATCGCTAACTTCTAGGCTACACATCAAGCCATGTGGATACAACCAAGGTAGGATCTGGATAAACAGTGGCTACAGATGCGCTACTACATCACAGAGGGTGACATCGAGATGGTCATCAGTGAATGGCCTCATGAATGGAGGATCCCATCCATTCCCCAGGAAGTACCGGAATAAACAGCAAAAGGAGAGGCTACGCAGGCGGAAACACTGCCTCCACAAATCCTAGTGCCCAAGAAACCAATAACGGGCCAAAGCAAGTCGACTCATGCAGACGACAACTCAAAGCAGACAGGGACCCAGAAGGGGAAGAAAGAGACCACACAGCCAAACAACGGACAACAAAAACAGGTTGAGGGAGCACAAGAGACCGCCCCAAATCCCATCACACAGGAACCAGGGGCAACTAAGAGACTAGTTATGCAGGCAGCAGGCGCGTGCAAGAAATCGAAGGCATAAAGAGCATCACCGGACTATACGATCATGGAGGATGATGGAGAGATGATTGCCAGAATGGTACAGGATTTCCTAGCAAAAGATTTCGATCGCGCAGCACATCACAGGGATAAACTGCAAAAAGAGTTGTCTGAAATGGGACAACTTCTCAAGAAACTCAGGGAAGCCCAAAGAGCAAGTAGCAGCAGAGGCATAGAGCCATCAACAACACAGGCCAAAGAAAGAGTGGAGGTAGAATAACGAGACCTGTTCCTTCCAATGCCCCACGCACATGCAACGATCTACATCAAACCTATCATGTTGTGCATGGACGAAATCGTGGGACAGACACCATTGAAGGACTTGGACGACATCCAATTGGTCTTGACGTGGATGCCATCAAGGGAACTATACAAAATATAGGTTAGCGTCGACCACAAGATGCACTCTCGAGCACATAAAAACTGATTCGAGCTACAGCAAGCAACAAAGAAGCAGGAAGCGCTGGAAAAAGGTTGTGAGTAGGCCAAATCCGAAACTCAAGAGGAGAAAGAATGTAGAAACGAAATGGAACAAAGAGTGGGAGAATTTTTTGGGAAACTTCCAAGCACTGCGCAAGGAAAGGAACTTCGAGCAGCAGAAAAGATCGACTAGATTTCCTAGGAAATTGATCAATATCAGAAGGAGATCGAGAATCTCCCAGAACATATCAGACCAACAACTCCACCAGTAGTGAAGGACAAAAGGAAGCAGGAAGCAACAACACAATTGCACGAGATAGAAAATAAGGTTAGCACGGCAGCTGACTTGTTTGATAAAGCAGCACAACTTTGGACAAGACTAGAGGAGGATCCACAGGTCCAACACTGGGACAAGGAAGAGGACAGGATCAATGCAGCGATCCAAGAACTCAAGCAGAGACAGAAGACCATACCAATACCAGAATGAGTCAAAGGAATGCAAGAGATGAAGAAGATGCAGGCAGAACTTATCACTGTGCAAACACAGAAATAGGAGCGTCAGGCTCAAATAGAACCGTTGCAGGAACGAGTAGCAGAAGTACTCACACAGGCAGAAAGATAGCACAAACCCAGGTAGAATGTGCAGGATTGTTGAGAGACAAGGTGGCATTTTAAATAGTGGGAACCATCAAGGATAAGAGCGCACAGGCACTGACAAAAGCAACAGAGCTGCAAGAAAAGTTCTAGACAATCACCAAAGAGATCAAGGAAGCACAGAAAGATTAGGTGACTCGAGACGAGTCACATGTCATTGTTGGGGGCTTGTTGGCACCAGGACGAAGTAGAAGGAAGGACGATTGTGGGAAAGAAAGTGTGCAAAATCTGAAGTAACATCTGGAGAAAGAACAACACGTGTGCATGCAAGAAAGCGTGCACAAGGAAAGCGACAGCTGGAGGAAGAACAACACGTGCATGGGAGGAATACCTAACATCGGTAGGGTTAGGGTTTTGGTAATACACTGTAAATGGTTGAAGAGCCTGATAGATGTAAATATAGATACGCATGTATCATATAGAAGTTGGTGTCTTTTGTAGTAAGTTTATTGTTTTGTAAAGCTTCGAGTTATTGTAACATTCATTAGAGAAATGTACGAATGGATGTGTTATGCAATATTGTTATGTACTATTTTTGTAAGTTTTTGAGGGAAGAATAGAAGAAGGAAGGAAGATCTGAGGATTAGATCGCAGGCTGCAGAGCCTGGTGTGATCTAGTTCACCTCATATAGATCTTACCCATAAGAGGGGAATTGTATGCGCGCGGCGCCGGAAATGCAGAACTACCATAATAAAAGAGCCAAGAGCCAAATCTTTGTGGACGTAGCCCAGGAGGGGGCGAACCACGGTAATATCTGTGTAATATGATGAATGCATCTATATCTTTACTTTATTTCAGTAGTTAATGGTTATTCTTGGCGAATGAGTTAATACATTGTTATGGAATATGTTTATGTTGTTTGGGAAATAAGCTATGAAATATACATGTGCAACCATGATGAATGAGTAGATTACACTTACAACTCATAATACATGGCTTTGGTTAATAAGCCCCTATCTCATACTCAATCCTAGGCTGTAAATACATCAGTCTTACAGCCACCCATTTAAATCTATCTTGGGTCAGACTGCACAGTGCATTCTGTGTACTGTGTTGCCTTCTGGTTTACCAGGAGGGCCAATGGTTTTAGAGGCTTTGTTGGAAAACCGAATGACATGAACCCTGGATAAATAACTCAGATGGTTAAGAGATAATATCAAGCAAAGGATAACCAACCAAACAATCCAACAATAACCATAAATTTGTCTTTTTCCCCCACAAAATCTATGTCCATGGCCCTCTAAAAAGTGGCCCCTAGGTTCATCAGCCCAAAGAGCATCTTGTCATACATGAATGTTCCCCATGGGGTGTAGAATTTTGTTTTTTCTTTATCCTCTTCACACACTATTATCTGGTTATAACTAGAGTATCCATCTAACAAGGAAATTCTATGTGAACCTACCACCCTCTGTAAAATATAATCCATCTTGGGGAGGAGGTAATTGTCCTTCAGAGAACACTTGTTGAGATTTCTTAAATAAACACACAAGCGTATCTCCCCATTTTTCTTCCTTATAGGTACTAAGTTGGCCACCCAGTTTGAGTACCTCAATGGTGCAATAATCTTGGCATCCAACATTCTTTTCAGCTCTTTCTCAATTATGGACATTAACATGGGATTAAATTGTCAAATATTATGTCTGAATGGCTTGGAGCCAGCCTTTAGGGGGATCTTGTGTTGGATGATGTTAGTGTCAAATGTCTTCAAATCTTCATAGGACCATGTGAAAATATCAGCAAGATTTTTTATGAAACTGACATACTTGCCCTTTTGTTCTGCATCTATCGCTTTGGATAGCTTGATGATCTTGGGATTCTCAGTGGTCCCAATATTGCAACCTGTTATCTCTTCTTCCTGATCCTTCATGGCATCTCCTTTGTAAACATAATTACTATCAAATAACCTTTCCAATGGCACTAGTCCTCTTGGAATGTGATTGGTTTTCATCTCCACAATATCATGACCAGTTACTGTCTTCAGCAGATGAGATGTTTGATGATCTTCTAATTCCTCATTTTCACCTTCTTGACTTTTTTTATCAATTGAGATATTGGAGAATTCATCAATGGTGTGTATAAATCTCTGCAGCTCTAGATCATCACTGAAAACTTTCCAGTGCTTTATGTTGTCTAGTATGGTTGTTTTATGCTTGATCTCCACCTGATACTTAATATTCAGGCCAATGGGAGGCCTGAAAGTGTTGGCATCTAAGGCCAGAGAATCTGCCTTCTAATTCTGCTCTTTGGGAATGAAGAAAATGTTAAATGCTAGAAATAAGTTATCGATCAGATCCCATACCTCCTTTTTGTATTGCTTGAGCCTTTGTTATTCAGAATCACCAAAAATTGCTAGATAGTCAATGGCCATGTCTTTGGCATCCCTCAATCCTAGTACCATAGATTCATATTCAGCTATATTATTGATAGTTTCAAACTCCAGCTTATAAGAGAGTGTGATTACCTCTTCTGAAGGGGAAATGAGGAGTATACCTGCACCAGATCCTTCCTTTGTTGAAGATCCATCGAAATACATCTTCCATACTTTTTTTGGTAGACATGTGCATTGGCTAACTGGTACTTCAAGTTCATCAGCATTTAAATGAAAAAGATATGAGTCGATCTCATCCTCAACAACATAAATTGGGTGATTACTTGGGTTCTGATGGTCACTGA
This sequence comes from Picea engelmannii, assembly GCA_009831015.1. Taxonomy (NCBI): domain Eukaryota; kingdom Viridiplantae; phylum Streptophyta; class Pinopsida; order Pinales; family Pinaceae; genus Picea; species Picea engelmannii. Next base: position 49,579 of record ML837856.1, on the reverse strand, counting down.
AAATGTAGGCCAACCTCACCTCTCTGTATAGCCTCCTATGTTCTCCTCAAAACACAGAGATGGTGGCATAAGTGAGGTCCATTTGTAATGATCCTCCAACTTTCTTAGCCTAAGTCCTGGATAAGAGCATACCAAAATTCAGGGTAATGTCAGCCACAACAATGTCCATCACTACACTCTTCTTAGGTAACTGTGCCAAAGAAACTACCATATCTTTTATCAGTCCTAGACATTTTACTTTCTTGGAATCAAAGGAGTACAGGTCTTGGTAAGGTTTGGTGATATCCAGACCCAGTTCTTCCATAACAACTTTGGGCATAACATTGTGCGAGGCTCCTGAGTCCATAAGATAGTTATGCAGGATCTTGTCATGAACATTTAAAGATATATAGAATGGTGGAGAAGCATCATAGTCATCCTCAATGTGTGGACCCACTGTAATGGTTGGGTTTTCATCCTGTAGACCAATTACATTAGAAGATACAACAGAAAGAGTTGCCTGCAGAACTTTTAGGATAGATTTTTTGAAAGGTTCAGTCTTCATCAATTTTGTCAAAGGCACGGGGATCTTGATCTTACTTAACTCATGTTCCAGGTTGAAAGAGGTTGGTGGCCTATCAACTTCCTTTATTTTAGGGACTGCAGATTTAGATGGGGACAGTGGATGAGTTTTAGATGACATACCTTTACTTGGTTTTGGATTGGGAGGGACTTTAGCCTTTTTGTTTTGATCAGTTGGGAGCCCCTGCTCTTGTCCTCAAATCATATTTCTTTTGGGGTTGGCCTTGTATAACTCCCTCTTCCCCTATATGATTGTCAAACTGATTTGATAGTTGTGTTACCTCATATTCTTGTTGTGTTATGTGGTTGGTACAATAATTCGTTTCATTGAAAAGCACAACAATATCATCTACAACATCATTGTCTGCATCCATCTCTTCAATCTGATTGTTCTGGAAAGGAGGCACTACCCTTTGATCATCAACATTTCTCATTTCTCTCTGCATTATTTGAGGAGCATCATTAAGCCTTCTAAATTGGTTTGGATTTCTATTTCCATCCCCTTGAAAAGATTTGTTTGGTTGTTTAGATTCCCACTTCAAGTTAGCTATTTCAGATGTCAGATCCTTCAAAGTTTTGTTCATTTCATCAAGTTTGGGATCAGATGTAGTTGGGTTAGAGGAGGCAGAGGAATCCTCTCTCTGTTTCTTCTTATCTTTATCTGATCTGGTCTTTAATCTGTCTGAGGCCAAGATATTATATTTGACCTCAATGGATGCTTCCTGCATGGACAACAGTGTGGTGGATCATCTCTCTCTCAACAAGAGGGAGAAATCTACATCAAATGCATTATCATAAGTGATCTTGGTAGAGGATTCAGTTGGTTTGATCTCATCTAGGATTATACCATACATATTATTGAATCTCCTGGTGAAATATGAAATAGATTCACCATTCTTTCTCTTTAGGGCCCCAAACTCAGTGATGTAGTAGAGGTAATCTCTCTTATCTCCCCATTGCTTTATGAAAGTTCCATCCAACGCCTCAATAGGCAATGGAGGCTGGAGGAAGACCCCTGAACCATTTTCTGACTTCCCCATCCAGACTTTGTATGAACAACCTCATCCACGCATCTGCATAATCAATGTTAAAGTTGTCTACAAAGCTATAGAAGGCTACCAGATGTTCCTCAGCGGTGACTTCACCTTCGCCATTATACCTTGGTAAATATTTCATGTAATATGTGATTGGGAGTGCACGTAAACCTACAGGAAATAGTAGGGGTGCATGTCTAGCAAAAATTATGACATCCATCATGTTAACAGCCATGGCTTGAATAATAGGAATCTGAAGATTTATGGGAGATACAGGGGTGGATGCAAGAATGGATGATGAGGTAGAATCAGGAGTTGGAGATGTCTGAGCTTCTTTGGAATTATGATTCTCAAGGCTAGCAAATTCAAACTTCTTGTGATTGTGATTAGACGTAGGCTCTTTGTGTGCATTTTTACCCTTGAGGGGGGAGGTATATCTTTGAGCTAGGGTGTATTTTCTTAGTTGCCTTTCTAGCTCAGAGGATGCTCCATTATTCTCAAGGTTAGAATGAGCCTTCTTGGCTTTAATATTTTCATATTTGGATCTGTTGAATCCTTTTTTGGGCGCCAGTATTTCTTTCTTAAATGTTACTCAATGGAGTCACCAGGTGAAAGATGGCAATCTGTCTATTTATGATATTTGTTCACCATCAAAGGTCAGAGCTAATCAATGTCGTTCTCCCAGGGAAAGATATTTTGTTGCTCCGTCCCCGGCAGCGGCGCCAGAAGATGTTGGTCCTAAGGTCTACACCTGACTGCTAAAGAAAAAATCTAGGTCACCTATCAGTTTTTGAATGATTATTCCTTAATAATTTGTTTTTGTTAGTAAGCTTAAGGATAGGTTTTCAAAGATGGTGCTTTGGTAGGACATGCCACACCGTGTAAAAGTAGGTTCTCCTTTGCTAATGGTATGGGTATTAAATGACAATTGGGGGTATGAAAAGACAAACATAGACAACAATAGCAAACAATGCAATGAATCACTTGCTATGTGAAAACTAAGACCCAAAATAATATCTTAAGACTTAGACAAACATCTAGATGCAAATCATTCAAGAGGTTGCAAAATAGTGGATCTTTCGCTGAACAATAGTTGTATAACATGTTGCATAATCGGCAAAAGATAAACTAAAACAATAGTTGTCAGAATAAGGAAATGTACATCGCACACATCACAAAATCTGCATTTAAGATAAGAATTGGCACATAAATATTTGAGTAAGAGAACACAATTGTCATCAACATATATTCATTAGGTAGAAAACTTTACAATTAACTGAGTGTGTCCAATCCTTCTGCTACTTCTACTTTCCTTCCAAAAAATCCCAACCCTTCAAACATACAAAGACTGCGTATTTAATAGAGTTTTAGAGGTTCTCGTCCATCTGGGACTAAGACCTAACTCTAGATAAATAATTGTAGAACAAATTATTAATTCAACTAAAACATTGCATGGAGTACAGCAAGCTGCGCTTCACACTTAATTTAACCAAGAGAGTGGTTCTTATCACACACAGAAGACCACTTATTAATTTAATCTAAAATAACTCTGGAATTGATTAACTAAAAACTATTATTGTCTCTGAGATTGAACTAATGCATGCGTTGGATGAACTGTGATTGGCAGAAAAACTAAGAGTGACGAAACAAAGTTTTGTATCGAGCCCTGGCATGCTTGCGATTTGTTTGATGTTTCTAGAGGGTAACTGACTAAATGGGAAGATCTTTTGCTCCTTTGCTGAATTTCTAGAGTGACCTGTAATTGAGACCGAGACATAACCCTTTGTCTGCAACAGAGCTCTCGGCTGTTAAGTGCAGTTTGTTTCGACTAGTCAATTGTCATCTGTACTTTCGAACATATTTGTTAGAAAAGTCGTCGACCCAACAGTTGTGGAGGGAGATGTGGATTCAAGCATCCAATGGGAGATGATACGAGTGGATGTGGACTACGTGGATGCAAATGACGTGGAGGGAGGAGATAATTAGCATGTGGTGAGAGGAGGGCTTGGATACACGGGAGGTGACGGGAGTATGAGTGGAGGATAGATGGCATGCAGGGAGAGAGGAGGTATCGGGAGGTAGTCTGGCAGGATTCTGGAGGGGGGGTTGGTGGTAAGCAGATTAGAGAGGGGGGGGTCCAAAATCATTAATAGGCGTCACATTACGTGGGCCCGAGTGCGGGGAAACCACTTTTCCAGACCCCCACCCCCCCCAACATTAAAGCTATAACGGTTGGGGGGGTCTGAAATCGTGTGAGGACCATTGATTGGAGGATGGGGATGCCACCGATAGGGATTAGTGTGGGATTTAGGCACTCTGTGAAAAAACATCTTTTCTCCATGTCTTTGAAACTGTGAATGCATAGGAACCGTCGTTCATGTCAACCTGTTGTTTGCGTGTATTTTGAGTCTAATGTGGTCTACTCTGATTGGTTTCTATCTTCTACGGAAGCGTACTGATCTTTCAATGGATTTTTCGAACATGGATATCTACTGCACACACACAAAATACTCAGTGGACCTGCTACATGCTTCATTAGTGGTAAATATGATGATGAGTATTCGAAACTCAAACCAGAACATGTGATCCTTTTTCAAGAAATCAAACATATGGTGCAAAATAAGTATAGACGAGCAAGGGTCATGAAGCTGA